>CAKNXH010053141.1:0-12190 GCA_932178445.1 Andricus quercusramuli | reverse complement strand
AATCGCCGAGGCCACTAGGCCGTCGGAGTTTAACGTTGCCGCAATTGAAAATAAAAATTCTAATTCCGCGTCTTCTTTGTCCTCTGACTCTTCCAGAGTAGCTATAGACGGTCTTACCACAATGATGGAAGAATTCGGAAAACAGATAAAGGCTCTGTCACAGTCATTGAATAGACGCCCGCGTAATCCGCAAAATTTTCATGATAACAAAAATGGTCGTGCGCGAAGCAAAAGTACCGATAGACGATGCTATTATCATCGTAAATACGGTAAAAAAGCACATAAGTGCGTCTCGCCGTGTTCTTGGAAAGAGAATTCGCCTCAGGAAAACTAAAAAAACCTGTCCGAACGGAGACGACCGATTCAGGTTTGCCTTTAACTAAACGTCTCCACATTAGAGATTTGCAATCTGGTCTCATTTTCCTTATCGACAGCGGTTCAGATATTTCTCTGATCCCGGCGGATTCACGAACTTTGAAGGCGAAGCCTAACCCTCTGACTCTCTTTGCTGCAAACGATTCCCGTGTGTTAACCTTCGGGGAAAAACGTCTCAACCTTAATTTGAATCTTAGTCGCGAATTTTCGTGGAACTTTTGTGTAGCAGCAGTGCCGAATCCTATTATTGGAGCCGATCTGCTTGCTCACTACAAATTGGTTCCTTACCTCCACGAATCGTCCTTGGTCGATACGACGACCGGACGCCATTCCCGCGGTTTCTTAAAAAAGGTTCCTCAGTTTGCATTAAGTGCCATAGACAGATCTGCTTCGTATTCAAATATCCTAGCCGATTTCCCGGAAATAACTTCCATGCAGCAATTCGATAAGCCTTCAGCTTGTGATGTTCAACATCACATCCTGACCAATGGTCCGCCCGTCGCCGAGCGTGCACGTCGTTTGCCTCCGGATAAGTTGATTGCTGCTAAAGCAATTTTCCAGCAAATGATGGCCGATGGCATATGCCGACCTTCAAGCAGTGCATGGGCATCGCCCATACACATGGTGAAGAAGAAAAACGGGGAGTGGCGCGTTTGCGGAGATTTTCGTCGCCTTAACGCAATCACTATACCAGATAAATATCCGGTCCCTCATCTCCATGATTTCACTGCTTTGTTGCACGGTAAAGAAGTCTTTACTAAATTAGACCTCCAAATGGCTTACCACCAAATACCCATAGCTTCTGACGACATAGCCAAGACCGCGGTTATTACGCCTTTTGGGCTATTCGAGTATACCGCTATGACTTTTGGCCTTCGTAACGCAGGTCAGTCATTTCAGCGTTACATTAACCGTGCCCTAGGGGATCTAAATTTCACATTTTCATACATAGATGACATTCTCATTGCGTCCTCTAATACTGAAGAGCATGAGGTGCATCTCAAGACTGTTTTCCAACGGTTAAAAGAATATGGACTTCGCATCAATACGAGCAAGTGCGAATTTGGGAAACCCGAGCTGGAATTTCTTGGATATAAAATCAATCGAGACGGTTGCGCGCCAACGTCCGAAAAGGTTCGGGCAATTACGCAGTTCCCACTCCCAAAAACAGTGGTAGATTTGAGACGTTTCCTGGGAATGATCAATTTTTACCGTCGCTGCCTCCCGCATGCTGCGGAAGCTCAAGCTCCACTCCATCAATACATGTGCGATTCGCGCAAGAACGATAAACGTGAAATACCGTGGAGCGACCAAACTAGGACTGCGTTTGAACGAGTTCAGAGTGACCTCGCCAACGCAGCGCTATTAGCTCATCCAGCCAACGATGCCGAGACCCGTCTAGTTACGGATGCATCGAATTTCGGCATGGGAGCGTCGCTAGAGCAGAAGCTCAACGGCATCTGGAAGCCATTGGCATTCTTCTCACGAAAGTTTTCGCCTGCTCAATGCAAATACAGCGCGTATGACCGTGAGTTAACTGCGGTCTATGAGACGGTTAAGTACTTTCGGTACTTTCTTGAGGGCCAAACATTCAAGATTGTCACCGATCATAAGCCACTAATTTTCGCTTTTACACAGCGCTCGGAAAAGGCTTCACAGCGTCAACAAAGACAACTTTCTTTCATATCGCAGTTGACAACGACCATAGAGTATCTTCCTGGTACCGACAACGTCGTCGCTGATTCGCTGTCACGAGTGGAAACCATACGTTTGCCTACCGAGTTTAGCCTCATAGAACTCGCCGAAGCTCAAGCTTCCGACAACGAACTCAAACAATTAATAGACGATAAGAAGTGCTCGTTAAACTTCAGAAAGGTTCAGTGGGGTGCAGAACACACAACTGTGTACTGCGACCTAACTGAAGAGGCTTTACGTCCTTACATACCACTCTCACTCCGCAAGCAGGTGTTCGAACTTTTTCATAATCCGGCACACCCTAGCGCCAAAGTTACCGATCGTATCATTCGGAAGCGTTATGTGTGGCCTTCGATGAATCGTAACATTACTGCTTGGTGCAAAGAGTGTGTGGCATGCCAGCAATCTAAAATAACTCGGCACAACCAACTCTTGCCCGCGAAATTTGTGGCACCGGAAGATCGGTTTCGCCATGTCCACATGGACATAATAGGTCCTCTTCCTGATAGTCATGGCTTTAAATATTGCCTTACTATGGTGGACAGATTTTCGCGCTGGCCAGAGGCTGTTCCTCTTCAAAACATTGAGGCCTTAACGATTTGCAGGGCTTTCGTTGATCAGTGGATTTCTCGTTACGGTTGTCCCGAGACTTTAACCACTGATAGAGGTACTCAATTTGAGTCACAAGTTTTTGCAGCTCTTTTGCAATTAATTGGATGTAATCGCATCCACACCACCGCGTACCACCCGGCATCTAACGGCATGGTGGAAAGATGGCACCGAACATTGAAAGCAGCCATCATGTGTCACGCTGACCACGAGTGGTCCCGATCTTTATCAACCGTCTTACTCGGCTTAAGATCTAACGTCATGGACATCGGCGCCTCTGCTGCCGAATTTGTTTTCGGTGCCACCCTTCGTATACCCGGTGAATTCGTCCTACCTGAGGATTTTTCGCCGGATCCGCACGCCTTCTTGGAGGAATTTCGCGAGTACATGCGCAAAGTGAAACCTATCCCGGTGGCTCAGAAGTACAAGCGTAATCCTTTTGTATTTAAAGAGCTTAATTCTTGTTCTCACGTATTTTTGCGTGTTCACGCTAAAAAATCTTTGGAGCGACCATATACTGGTCCTCATAAAATTTTAAATAGAACGTCCGAACGCGTTTACGAAATTGAGGTTAATGGCGTACCTCAACAAGTTTCTGTTGAAAACATCAAGCCAGCGTATTTTACGCGTGAGGACGTCGACCACTTACCACAACCGAATGAGGGCGAACTCGCGTCTTCATCAGTGAATCCGCCTGTTCGCACTTACTCGCGGCAAAATAAAAAGGTATCCTTCAAATTGTAAATTTGGGGAATTAATACAGATGCGATTTCTGTCATTTTTACGGATATCTTGTGTAATTTAAAAGCTTTTGCGACCATCTCATGTATTGTATGTCGCTTCTAAACTGTCATGACATGTATATATATATATGATATCATTATTATTACTATCTGTTTTTAAAGGATCCTGTAAATATTATGTGCACTATTGTCTCTCGCGAAGACTTAGATAACAATTTTTTAATGTCAAAAGACTACCAAAAAGACTGACAACGGCTACATCGCCATATAAAACGTTTTAAAATTCGATTTTAGGTCTTGTATATTTTATTCTAGTAAGTTCAGACCTTATACTCTGTCAAAATACGATTTTAGGTCTTTTATACCTTATGTTATTGATTTTAGACCTTATATCATGTAAATATAATAAATTAGGTCTTATATTTAGTGACCAACGACTTTAAGGTCACCTCGCTGTATATACAGAAAATTTATCTAGTCATCGTTTATAGCGATAATTTTATATAAAAAATATTATCTCGTTAACTTAAGTGTGGTGTGAATGAAATTGAATGATCGTGTTTAAGGTACATCTCAATTTAAACTATGCGAACTTGCTTCCTTCTTTTATGTATCGTTGTCACTCAGGAGGGAGTACTGTAGGGAATCACCATTGCAATATGGCTTAGTCACGGCTAGTTACTTCTAGTTACTTCTAGTAGTTTGTACAGTAACTTTTAGGCAGGTATTTGACCGTAGAGTTTCCACTCTATTGCGACTCGCATACTCGTAGACGCTAGCCAGCCGCGCTTGGCACTCGTCTCGTCAGTTGGTACCGGCTCGATCTGCCGTCCGCATCTTTTGACTCGTGCTCTCATGCACAATGTAATTCCAGTACAATAAAGTAAAGTTGTTGAGTTTTAACAGAAGCTCTATCCTTCATTTCATTATCTTACCGGTCGGGATGCAATTTAATCTTATGGAGTCAGATTACAAATACGTGGAAGGTTTCCACAATTAACAACCACATACATATTTCCCACAGCTTCTTTCTCTCCCTGCCCTCTGTCGCCCGTTTGTGGACTTGGTATGGTCGGCATACCTACTTTACCAAAAAGTCCTCGCTGTTTCCCGCCCCCCTTGCCCGACAACTATTTTCTACACCTAACCTCAAAACAAAATTTGCACGTTTCAACTTTCCTTTCTCACACCTTATTTCCACACTTTACACACTTGCCTTCACTCACCCTTCTTCCTTTACACCTGTTCTCCGCACTCACTGCCCTTTCTGCACCCACACACGCTGAATCCCTTCACCAAAGCCAAAAAACGCAACATTTGACACAAACGAGTTCTCTCACGATCGGTACCGAAAATGGAAGCCAAATAAATTTTTATGATCAACCTGTTTCTGAATTGGAAAAGGGAAATTTTTTATTTTCAAAATTTTTGTTGAATTTGAAGAGAGGGAAATTTGGTTTTCAATTTTCTTCTGATTTTGAAGCAGGAAATTTTTTTATTTTGATCTTTGTTATTGAGTTGGAAGGGATGCAAGTTTGGTTACTCATTTTTTTTGTTCTGGGTTGGAGAAGACCATTTTTTTATTTTTAATATTTTTATTGAATTTAAGAAAAGAATTCCTTATTTTCAATTTGTTTCTGAATTGGACGATGGAAATTTTTTATTTTTAAATTTTTTGTTGAGTTTGAAGGGAGGGAAATTTGTTTGTCAATTTTTGTTCTGAATTGGAAGAGGCAATTTTTTATTTTAAACATTTTTATTAGGTTGGAGGGAAGAATGATTAAAATTTTTTTTTAAATTGGAAGATGGGACATTCTTTTAGCGCTTTTATTGAGTTCGATGCGACGCTAATTTGATTTTCCATTTTTTTTCGTTTCGGAAGAGGGCAATTTTTTATCGTTTTTACTGAACTGGAAGAGATGAAATTTTCGTTATTTATTATTTGTTCGGAATTGGAAGAGGCAATTTTTTATTTTAAACATTTTTATTTGGTTTGAGGGAAGAATGTATTATTTTCATTTTTTTTTCAGAATTGAAAGAGGAAAAATTTTTTGTTCAACTTTTTCATTGTGTTGAAAGGGAGGAAATTTTGGATTTCATTTTTTTATGAATTTGAAGAGGGAAAATTTCTCAATTTATATCATTTTTATTTATTTAGAAGGGATGAAATTTTGGTTATTTATTTTTTTGTTCTAAATTGGAAAAGGTGATTTTTCCATCTTAAATTTTTTTTTAATTTTTTAAAAGACATCCATGCTCAATTAGGTTCTGGATTGGAAAAGGGAATTTTTTTTATTTCGATCTTTGTTATTTAGTTGGAAGGGATGAAATTTTGGTTAATTATTTTTTTTTCTGGATTGGAAAAGACCATTTTTTTATTTTAAATATTTTTATTGAGTTTAAGAAAAGAATTCCTTATGTTCAATTTGTTTCTGAAATGAAGGATGGAAATTTTTTATTTTTAAAATTTTTGTTGAGTTTAAAGAGAGGAAAATTTGTTCAATTTTTTTTCTAAATTGGAAAAGGCAATTTTTTATTTTAAACATTTTTATCAAGTTCGAGGGAAGAATGATTTTTTTTCTGAATTTTTTCTTATGAACAATTTGTTTCTGAATTGAACGATGGAAATTTTTTATTTTTTAAATTTTGGTTGAGTTTGAAGGGAGTAAAATTTCTGCTTCAATTTTTTTTCTGAATTGGAAGAGGCAGTTTTTTATTTTAAACATTTTTATCAAGCTTGAGGGAAGAATGATTTTTTTCTGAATTAGAACAGGAAAATTTGTTTATTTTTAACATTTTTATTGAGTTGGAAGGGAGGAAATTTTGGATTTCAATTTTTTCTGAATTAGAAAAGGGAAATTTTTTATTTTTATAATATTTGTTGAGTTTGAAGAGAGGAGAATTTGGTTTTCAATTTTTTTCGGATCTGGAAAGAGAAATTTTTTTATTTTGATCTTTTTTATTGCGTTGAGAGGGATTAAATTTTGGTTATTTTTTTTCGTTTGAAATTGTAAGAGGCAATTTCCTATTTCAGAAATTTTTATTGAGTTTGATGAAAGAATGTTTGATTTTTTTTCTGAATTCGAAAAGGAATGTTTTATATTTTCATATTTTTCATTGAATTGAAAGGGAGGAAATTTTGGTTAATTATTTTTTTGTCCTGGATTGGAATAGTCAATTTTTTTATTTTAAACATTTTTATCGTGTTTAAGAAATAATTTATTTTCAATTTGTGTCTGAATTTGACGATGGAAATATTTTATTTTTAAAATTTTTGTTGAGTTTGAAGGGAGGAAAATTTGGTTTTCAATTTTCGTTCTGAATTGGAAGAGGCCAATTTTTTTATTTCAAATATTTTTATTGAGTTTGCAAGAAGAACGTTTCCTTTTTTCCTGAATTGAAAGAGGAAAATTTTTATTTCAAACATTTTTATTGAGTTTGAGGGAAGAATGTTTCATTTTCATTTTTTTCTGAATTGGAAGAGGAAAATTTTTTTTTCAACTTTTTCATTGTGTTGGTAGGAAGGAAATTCTGGTTTTCAATTTTTTATGAATTGGAAGAGGGAAAATTTTTCATTTTCATCATTTTGATAGAGTTTGAAGAGATGAAATTTCGGTTATTTATTTTTTGTTTTGAATTTGAAGAGGGCAATTTTCTATTTTTATTATTTTTATTGAGTTGGAAGGAAAGAAATTTTGATTTTCAATTTTTTTGGAAGGGAAGAAAATTCGGTTTTCAATTTTTTCTGATTTTGAAGAAGAAAATTGTTTAATTCATATAATTTTTATTGATTTGGAAGGGATTAAATTTTGGTTATCTATTTTTTTGTTCTGAATTGGAAAAGGTCATTTTTTTATCTTAAAAATTTTTTTTTTAGTTCAAGAAAATACATTTTTATGTTCAATTTGTTTCTGAATTGGACGACATACATTTTTTATTTTTAACATTTTTGTTTAGTTTGAAGAGAGGAAAACTTGGGTTTCAATTTTTTTTCTGATTTGGAAGAGGGAAATTTTTTTATTTTGATATTTTTTATCAAGTTGGACGGATTTTCAAAATGGAATTTGGAATGAATTTTGGTTATTTTTTGTTCATTTTAAATTTTAAGAGGCAATTTCTTATTTTAAACATTTTGATTGAGTTTGATGGAAGAATGTTTTGTTTTCATTTTTTTTTTTCAAAATTGGAAGAGGGAAATTTTTTATTTTCAACATTTTTGTTGAGTTCCAAGGGATAAAAGTTGGATTTTCCATTTTTTCTGAATTGAAAGAAAAGATGAAACATTTTTTTAATTCTATTATAGTTCTTTAAAAATTGTTACCGTGGGAAATTTTCTGTTAATTTGAATCAAGATGAATGTCCTGATTATTCAGCGATAAGAAATTTTATACCAAGTTTGCATTTTTTCAACGCAAAGCGAATGAATCAAATTTCTTGAAGATAAGGTAAATATGGCAATCCCAACATCTAAGTTCCCAAAGAAATGCTTTTGTCATAATAAAAAAATAAAAATTAAATAAAATAAAAAATTGTTATAATAAAATATAAACAATTTAAAAAATCATAGCATCATCAATCGCGCGCTTCGCGCTTGCCCACTTTTTCAAATTTTGGAGAAAATTGGTTTTAATGCAAAATAAACATTTAAAAAAACTATTTATTTGCCAAAAGTTTTTAAACACTTGAGCTGAAATTAGATTTTGAGATTTTACAAGGAAATAAAAAAAACAAGATAAAAAGCTATTTATAAAAATTATTTCTATTATTATATGCATAAATCACTATATGTATATTTATTATATATACATATATATTATTATCCATTATTATTTTATTATATGTTTATAATTGAAAAATCCTATTAAATTTTCCTTCTTAAATAGCTACTTTCTTTTGAAAATCTTCAAAAATTTACAATATTTAACATATTGTTTGCTTTAAAATCTTTCAAGTATATGCTTTTATGACAATTTTCAAAATATTCTTAAATGTTAGAAATCTTTTTAAATACTCTCTCAAAATTAATTTTTCAGTTTAAAATCATTTGAAAATTTCATGGGAATCTTAAGATTTTTTTTTGATTTCATGAAAACTTTCAAAATTCTTATAAAGCTTCTTCTTTCGAAATTTTCAAAGCTCTACTTTTTTTAAAAAAATTTTCAGATCTTGAAATTAAACATTTTTTAAAAATCTTTTAAAAACTTAACAACATTTTTTAAAATTTTTAATTTTTTAAAAATATAGCGCTTGAATCTTCCAGAATTTTCTTTGAAAATTTTGGAAATCTTTTTAAATATTTTCTTAAAACCAATTTTGCGAAATAAAAATCTTCTATATTCTTTTTTGAAATTCGAAGAAACGTTTTGAAATTTTTTTCAATCTTCTTTTAGAATTAATTTCCTAAAATAAAAAATCGTTTGAAATTTCCCCATGAATCTTGAGGAAATTTTGTTATTCTCCTAAAACCTTTCAAAATTCCCAAAAACCTTTTAATTTTTTCAAAATTTTCAAAAATGAACATTTTGTTAAAAATGTGTGCAAACTTAGTAAGATTTCAATTATTTTTTAATATTTTCAAAACATCAAAATATCTTTTTCAACGATTCAGAATTTTAAAAGGTTTTAAGGAGCTTTCAAATATCTTAAAAAGCTCCTTTGTTCGAAATCTTCAAAAATCTACACTAAAAAAAACTCGAAAACTTAAAAAATATTTTATTATTTTTCAGTCGTTTCGAAATTTCTAAATATCTCTTCAAATTACTTGTATTTTTTTTTAAATTGTGTAATCATGCAAAATCACAATTTTTCTTCAAAATAATCTATTCTACATGCTTTTTCGAAATTTTATGAAACATTTTTTTTTTTTTAATTTTCGCTTAGAATTGATTTCTTAAAATAAAAAATCGTTTTAAATTTTCCAATGAATCTTAAGAAAATTTTATTATTCTTTTGAAACCTTTTAAAATCCTTAAAAACTTCCTAAATTTTTTTCAAAATCTTCGAAAATCTACATTTTGTGAAAAAAAATTTTTTTTTAATGTTCTTAACATTTCATTTATTTTCGAATCTTTTCAAAACTTCTGAATATTTCTAATTTTTGAAAATTAGAAATTAGACATTTCTAATTATTTAAAAATCAAAGTGTTTGAAATTGTATAATTTTAATTCAGAAATTCTCAAAATTGTGAAATTTCAGATTACAATTTTAAAAATTGGATCATTTAAAATTCAAATGAATTAAAATTGTTTTATTTTTTACTTAAAACCGTTCAAACTTGAATCATTAAAAACTTTTGTATTTAAACAATTTTTAATTCGAAGCGACGAAAATTTGATAATTTGAAATTGAAAACTAAATTGAATGCTTCAAACCAAAACTTCCGAAATTCTAGAATTTTAAAACCTTATTGTATCAAAAAAAACTATAATTCAATACCAAAATTAATTAGACAAATTTTTTAAAAATCAAAATATAAATTCATCGTCATTTTTACTTGAAACTAATCGAATTTTTTGTGTTTATGATAATATATGCTTTGCAAGGTGAAAACTTCATTTTCAAAATTCTCTGATTTTTCCTTGACTATTTTTTATTTTCCCTGAAAATTAACATTCAAATACTAGCATTTTAATTTTGCAATATTTTTAACATAGGGCTTATCCATAAACGGAATAAAAAAATATTTCAGATACAAATTAAAAATTGTCTTCCTTTTTTATTTGAAACAAATGACATTTCTACCATAAAAGATGACTTTTTAACAAAACATGTACTTGAATTTTCAACAACAAAATTAAATTTCTAAAAAAATAATTGAATTTTCTCCCTTAAAAGATGAATTCTCAACAACAAAATTGTTATTTCAATCAAAAAAGATGAAATTTACTAAGAAAATGAATTTTGGAACCGAAAATTCGAATTTTCCTAAAAATAAAGATTTTTATTTATTTATTTCTTTATTTAATAAAGATTTTTTTGTCACAAAAGAAAAAAAAAAGTTTACCTAAATTTTTAAACCTGCAAGCAGAAAGACGAATTTTCTGTACAAAAATGGAATTTTTGGCAAAAAAAAAATGCAGAAAAAAACATATTTTCAACAAAGTAGTTCAACTTTTATCCACGCAGTTGAATTTTAAATTTAAAAAGATCAGTTTTCAACAAAATAGTTCAACTTTCAACCAGAGAGATGAATTTTCAATAAAAATAAGAATTTTCAAGAAACAAATTTTTTACAAGGCAATCAAATTTTCAACCAAAAAGGATACATTTTCAACATAATTGTTTAATTTATATTCAGGAAAGATGAAATTTCCACATAGACAGATGAATTTTCAAATCAAAAAGACATATTTCCAAAGAAATACTTGAATTTTCAACCTAAGAAATTTCAGTTGATTTTTCAACACTAGAATAATAATTTTAAACAAAAGAAAGAGAAATTTAAAAAAAGATCGTTGAATTTTCAACCAAAAAAGATTTCAGTTGACTTTTCAACGCAAAAATATGAATTTTAAACAAAAAAGTAAATTTCCTACGAAATAGTAGAATTTTCAACAAAAAAGTTAAATTTCGGAAGAACAGTTGAATTTTCAACCAAACAGTTGCATTTTTATCAAAGAAAGATGAAATTTCTACTAAAATAGAGAAATTTTTTAATTAAAAAGACAAATTAAAAAAAAAAGTTAAATTTTCATCAAAAAAGTATTTCAGTTGACTCTTAGAAACCAAAATACATGAATTTGATTCAAAAAGCAAATTTTCTACGAAAATAATTGAATTTTCAGCATATTAAGACGAATTTTCAACCAAAAAGGATTACTTTTTTAACAAAATGGTTCAATTTTTAACCAAATAGTTGCATTTTTGTCCAAGAAAGATGCAATCTCTAATAAAACAGATGAATTTCCAAATTAAAAAGACAAATCTTCAACGAAAAAAAAAATAGTTCAATTTTCATCCAAAAAATATTTCAGTTGACTTTTCAAGACGAAAATATGAATTTTAATTAAGAAGTACATTCTCTACGTAATAGTTGGATTTTCAACACAACAACTGAAAAAAAACAGGTGAATTTTCAACCAAAAAGGATGACTTTTTAATAAAATTGTTGAATTTTCAAACAAATAATGGCCAGGTTCGTTTTTCACTCACCAGGTTTCTTTGGCGCGTAAAATTAAATTTATATTAAATTTCTGTACAATTACTTTGAGTTATTTGTTTTATTTTCGAATTTCCAAAAATTACGTACGTAAATGAAGACCCCCCCCCCCCCTCCCGCAACGAATCGTAAAAAAATATTTCCTTTTTTCTACGTGGGCCAATAATATTATTAATATTATAGTATGAGAACATTTCACAAAAATCATAAATAATAAATGAACAATTAATAGTAAATAATGAATACAGGTATAAAATTCATATTGCCAAAGATTCCAGAAAGATTTCAAAAATTTCGTAAAGATTTCAGATAGATTTCAAAGATTACACAAAGATTTCAATAATAATTCTCAAAGATTTTAATGAAAATTTTGAAGGTTTCGCCAAAATTTCCGTTAGATTAAAAATATTTCATAGAAATTTCAATGATTTTTCAAATATTTCACGAAGAATTCGGATAGATTTAAAAGATTTCACAAATACTTCAATAATTTCACAAAGATTTTTAACAATTTCAGGAAGATTTCACGAAGATTTCAATGATTTCCCCAAGATTTCACAAGGATTTCAAATATTTCCTAAAAATTTCAGCTAGATTTGTAAGAGTGCA
>CAKNXH010053139.1:0-13969 GCA_932178445.1 Andricus quercusramuli | reverse complement strand
TTTCTACCGTCGAATCGCTGCTCAAAAACTCTCCGGAACAATAAGTTTAATTCTACCGACGAAGTGCTGCCCTAACACTCTCCGGAACATCTTAAGTTGGGTTTATTCAAAATAAACCAATTATAAAATAAAAGTGAAACTGTACTTTTGAAAAACATTACTATAAAAACAGTAAATTCATTCAAAAAGTGGACTATTAATCAACTAAACAAGAGTGAAGTGTACTAAAAAATATAAACACGAAAGGAACTATTAATCTAAATAAGTAAATT
Organism: Andricus quercusramuli; assembly: GCA_932178445.1. NCBI lineage: Eukaryota > Metazoa > Arthropoda > Insecta > Hymenoptera > Cynipidae > Andricus > Andricus quercusramuli. The sequence goes on along the minus strand of CAKNXH010053139.1, from coordinate 13,697 downwards.
AAGTGACCCCTTAACTTAAACTAAAGAAAACCCTCCCCAGCAGATTGGGAGCAGCTTTTGTATTGATATACAAAAGGCAGCAAGAGAGATCAGCCCAAATCTTGAAACCGTATCCGTCACCAGGATTCCGGAAGTTCTCCAAAGGATCGAACAACAAAGGACCACTGATCACCTCCACAAACAACAGAGTTCCAAACGTTCTGAGCAACAACAACAACTAAAAATCTTCGGTAAGTTTGAATCCAACATTGCTATCCCTTATTTCTTTCTCTTTTTGAATTCAATTAAAAATCTCGTCACTAAAGTATTTTCCCTTTTTTTAAAGGGTGGACACTGAGACAAGATTTTCCTGACATTCCTGAGGTTACATGTCGCGGGAACCAATTAAAAATAATTAAAACTATTCAAGCAATATTCACATATCACACATTTGTAAAATTCTTGTTAATAAAATATAACTTTATATCTTAAAATTCGAATATTCCAACTTTTCGTTTTGCTTATTCCTCAAATCCATGTCTCCTCCGAGACGTAACAATTTCTTCCATTCTATTTTTCAATAAAAAAATCAAGTCGATCAATAAAACCACTAAAAACGAACAAATAAAATTATTATCAATAAAATAAAAGAAGTAAAAAAATCAATAGCATCAGTGAAATCAATAAATTGAATAAAATCAATAAAATCAATAAAATTCAGTGCAATTTTGATTCTATTGATAATAATTTGATTTTAGTATTTTATTCATTTTATTGATTAATTTGATTGTATTTTTTAATAAAAATGTTGAATATTTAAAATAAAAAATACAATAAATTGAACAAAATCAATAAAATGAAATCAATCGAATCATTAAAATCAATAGAATCAATAAAATAAATAAATCAAAGCATTGCAATCAATGCACTGAAAAAAATCACTATAATTACTAAAATCAGTGAAATTTTGATTTTATGGACAATAATGTGATTTCAGTATTTTATTCAATTTATTCACTTCATTGAGTCATTTCAATGTATTTTTTAATAAAAGAATCGGATATTCATACAGAATTTCTTTATTCTATTAAAAATACGATGGAATGGATAAAAAAAGCAATAAATTGTTAATGAAATAACTGAAATCAGTATAATTCTGATTTCATTGATTATAATTTGATTTTCTTGATTTTAGTGATTTCATTCAATTTATTGATTTTATTGATTTATTGCATTGTATTTAGTAATAAAATAGAGAAAATCAATATAAATATTTGATTTTTTAAAAAATACAATCAAATGAATCACTAAAATCAATTCAACAATCAATGAACAGCATCAATCAAATCAATAAAATAAAATTTATATCGGTTTCACTGATTTCATTGATTTTATTGATTTCATTTATTTGATTCATTTTATTCAACAAGTATAAATATTTATTAATATTTTTATAATATTTATGCATATTCACGGAAATGTAATGAACAAAAATTAGAAACAAAAAAAAATTGACGAAAGTACGAGGGCGCGAACGCATGACGGCAGAATCTGTAGCCTTGAACCTAGTCCACTACCCCGCCGCTCCTTACTCTTTAGTTTTATAATGCAAACCCATAGTTATTTTGCGCGGATTTCTTGTAACCCGTTTTCTCGTAAACCGCTTTCCATCTTAGTAAACTGTTCCAGCTTTTTTAATCTCAAGTGAGGCCCTCTAAGCTCACAAAAAATGACCACAATCCGTGTCCCCCGTTACAAGCTTCTTGAGATAATTAATTTATAGTTGGACCACTTGATAAACTTGGAATCTATAAAAAAATTTGCAGAGGGCCTAATTTCGAAATTCCAGAAATTGAATCTGATGGTTTCGGAATTTATTGCTGCATAACTTGATAAATTTATAATTTATAATTTAAAAATGTTCAAATCATAATTCCAAAGTTATAATTTCAAACTGGGTAAATTTACAAATTTACATACAATCATAAATTGATTTATCTATAAAATTGGTGCATTTGCAGTTGCTGTCTTCAAAAACTTTTTAAATATTTGCGCCACGATCGACTTCGCGAGTGACAATGTAGGGTGCGGACTTCAGAGCATTGAGGATTCCGATCGGAGCACGAATTTGACAGCCGGTCTGTTTGCCGAGTTTACTCTGCTCTGCTTACCAAAACAGTCTTGTGGTCCTCACATACACAGGACATCTCAATTTTCTTCCGGTTTTATCTCAATTTCGCGACGTATTTCGCGAAATAAATTTAAAATTTTAAAAAATAAATTTGCGAACGGTTCTCGCATCCACTTGGTCCGCAAACCATAGCAGTGAAAGGATGTTGCCAACGAGGGTCCATTTTCCATACTGATATATAATTTACTATAGTTCATAATTTATAGTAAAATAACGTGAATAATAAGTTAGTAATTAAATTATTAATTAATAAATTAATTAAAATTAAACTGAAAATTAAATTAAACTTGACAAATTATTTTCAATTATTCAATTAATTAGTTAATTTATTTAATTATTAAAAATTAATTAAGACTAAATTCAAAAATTAATTGAGATTGAAATTAAAAATTCATTAATCTTTCAATTCTTAATTAATAAATTAACTTGAAATAAAATAAACTAAATCATTAATTAATTAATTAATTAATGTTAATATCATTTGGAATTGATAATTCGAAAGTATTTTCTGAAAAATAATCAGCTTGTAAGTGCGGCCGTGTGGAACCTGTATAAGCTTTTTCGGTTCCACACCGCGAACCTATATAAGCTTTTCCGGTTCCGCGCACGGACCAGGCTTTTTAAGCTTATTAGAGCCTGGTTCGTATGTCGAAAATCAGCTAGTTCCCGGCAGCCGCGTTCCCGGGTCGCCTGTATTAGCGTATCGTCAGGCGATCTCACGCGTTGGGCCAACCGCGCCGGCCGATGCTGTGAAAATATAATTGCTATTTACCTCAAACACTCAATATCTCACGAAAATAACAGAAAGATGGAGAGAAAAGAGCGTAGACTTTATGGTGTTTTTAATCAATCAAACACTTTTCAATTTGAACAACTAAAAGCCTTTACAACCTGCTCTCGAGTTCCCATCGCAAGATGCTATCTTATCTTACCTGAGCTGGGATCTTAATCTTACATACTTTCGCACGCAAGGAGGGTTTAGGAAGATAGAAAAAAATATCATATTAGATGGAAGAATTTTTTTTTTCAGTTTCAGAAAAATGTTTGCAGATAACAGTTTCAAAATTTGTATAATAAACTCTTGTTATATTTCCATTTAAAATGCATACACATGCTCTCACATATTACACACACACAAACACGAAGAGAGATATACACGTATACACATACTTGTGATTGATGATATTAAATGAAGACTTAGATTTTGAACATTGCACGGTGGGCAGGAAGCAACTTTAAATCACATGAAAATGACGACAAAAACGGAAAGCGGGAATGTGTTTGTACTTGATAATAGATGAAAAATCCATTTGAATTGAAATCCCACCTGCTTCTGTTTGTAGAATATTCACATTTTTCGTTTTTCGTATAGGAAGAATTTGTGAAACATACAATAGCTAAGAATCGCGAGATTTAAAAACTTTTCTTATGCTAAATTTTTATTAAATAACGACAAGCGGTCGAAGTCGACCCGGTAGACGCGACTTTTAGAAGAGAGAGAAGGCCACGAAATCTTCCCTCTCCGCTTGCCACTATATTCTCACGCATATAGCGGCGATGCTCACGGACGGGGTAAAGATGAGACGCGGAGATGTAGTGGTGAGTGGTGGCAGGTGTTTCACGGGATCTCGAGCTCTCGAGCGAAAGCACGATTTCTCGGGTACCTATCAACTCAATTATTAGCAATAATAACGCTCGGAATTTTTTTTCGATGGTTTCATTAAAAAGAGCAACTCAAAAACTATCGAAAGGTGTAAAAACCTCGATTTCCATTTTTCCAGAGTAAGCCTCATTTCTTCGGCTCACGTCACATATGTGTATATATATATATATATATATATATATATATATATATATTTCTGTGTATGTGTGTTTATGTATGAATATGTTTACAAGTAAGTTTTTAGTCGATTTTATACGTTACCTAGGTGCACGCGTGTAGGTAACTTACATTGCACCTCTGTCTTTTTTCTGCTTTCATTTGTTTATTGTTTTGTTCTTTTGTTTATTTTTGTTTTTCCTTTTTGCTTTTTTTTATTTTCATCATTTTTTAATATTTGAAGTTTTCGAATGCTGAAGAAAAAAAATGTATCATAATTAATTAGTGTTCAATCAATTCAATAAATCAGTATTCAATCTCAAATGATGTGATATATTTAATCATAAAACTGAAATTTTGTATGAATAAATTATAAAACGAATACAAATAATAATTAATGAATTTAATTATGAATTAGTGCATGTAATTTTACATGTGCTGGAATGAAAAAGCAGCTAACGCTTTTTTTAATGGAAAAATGTGTCCTCCAGAACTTCACCTTCGTCAAGGATTGGTAATCATCTCTTTTGGAATGGAATCATCAAAATAGTTATAGGCCTCCAAAAAGCTTTGCTGTGGCCAAAAAAGCTGAGTATATTTCATAAAGCTATCAAGGCGATGTCTTTAAAGGCAATCAATGTCGGACACTTTTAAGAGAAGCGGATAATTACAGGATCCCGAAATTTATGAAACTGTTGGGCCATACCGATTGCAGCCTTACAGTGCTTCATTTAAAGCAATGGACAGAATTGTAGAATCATGCTTCTCTACAAACTAAGTGGATCTCGGGAATTTTTATACAAACATCAGTAAACTCCGCAATGCTCTAAAAAGCACAGATGTTTCTCAAACCTCAAAACCCATGTTATTCTAGATCATTTGAAACAAGCCGTCATGCTCTTAAATAACGATGGTTTTGGAGTGTGGTCTGAGCGGGTGGGTGAATCGATTCACAGAGAATTCCTCAAATTTTGGGGAAGATTTAAAATTAATATGATCAAAGATAAATCTTTCCCAAAACGATTAAAAAAAGCGGTAGCTGCTCTTTCATCTCGGCACATGTAAAATTACATAAATTAATTCAAATTAAATTCATTAATTATTACTTGTATAATTATGTATCCTTTGTATGATTTATTATTTATATGTCAACGGCGATACCACGCTGAAAACACCAGTTCCCGTTAGATCACTGAAGTTAAGCTGTGTTGGGCAGTACTTGGATGGGTGACCGTTCGGGGAATACTGCGTGTTGTTGACCCGTCTTGGGTATGGTGGACCCACACGGTAGTATTTATCCACCTAGAAACACTACCCGAATCGGGTAGTGAGGCAATGAACTTTCGAGTTCGAAATGCTAATCAATTTTTTTTTTTTTTTTGTATGATTTATTCATACAAAATTTGAGTCTTATAATTAAATATATCACATAATTTGAGATTGAATACTGATTAATTGAATAGGTTGAACACTAATTAATTACAAACATTTATTTTTGTCTTCAGTATTCTAAAACTTCAAATATTAAGAAATTATAAAAATAAAGACAAAAATAAAAACAAAAAGAAACAAAAAAAAAACAAAGAAAAGCAGAAAAAAAGAAAGAGGTGCAATGTGAGTTACCTCCCCCTATTGAACGTTTAACAGTTTCTTCCGATAGGAAAAACGAAAAATTTGAATATCTTAGAAACAGAAGCAGCTAGGATTTCAATTCAAGCAGATTTTTCATCTATTATCAAGTACAAACACATTCCCGCTTTCCGTTTTTGTCGTCATTTTCATCTGATTCAAAGTTGCTTACTGCCCACCGTGATTGAGAATCATACAATTTGTCGTTGAAATTTTGGCCGAGCTATTGTTTAAATATAAAAAATGCCTTTTTCTACAAGTATTATTATAAACATATGACAGACATATTTTTAATTAAATATGTAGACAGAAGGTACCAAAAAAACTTTTTGACTGTCATCAGTCTTTTTTTAACATTTTACACAGATTATCTTTGATATCGTTAGTAACTTGAGTGTTTAAAATATATGTTATTTCGCCAAATACACGGTCAAAATGTGAATTCACAATCTCCGCTGACAATTTGGTCTTTAGTTGCTGTTTAAAATACTCAAATTTAACATTCACAATTTGACGCACAAATTCACTGGATGGCCTGTGTATTTTCTCCGCTAGAAAATAAGCACTCGATTCTTCCACGAAAATATCCTTGCAGAGCTTGACATTCGATAAAACCCTCTCCATACTTCTGATGTGTTCATCAATGCAAATAACAGTGTTAACGAGGCCTTGAAATGTGGGTGCTTGAAGAACAATTCTAGGGACATAGAGTTTCTCGTTTTTTCCTTGTGTTTCGCTACTTGCTGGTGTGAGTGTTGTTGTCGTTGCTGAATTTTGTACAATCTTTTTGATTAAAATAGCTTTTGCATTGTACGAAGTTGTAAAAAACAAGTTATATAGGCCAATTTTTATCGGTGAAGAACGGACGTTGGAGTTATTGTTGCTGCATCGATCCTCCAAGTAGGGACAAACGAGATCGAATTTTTGTTGCAATTGAAGCCATTCATAACGATTGAAGGAGATTCCATGATATTTATTGTCCAAGAATCGTAAAACTGGTTCAAATGATCCATTGGTTTGAATTTCCAAACCAAGAATAACCTTTTTCGAAGAAGAGTTATTCAAATCGTACATTGTTGTAAGAATCAGAGATTGACGATGTGAATATTTTTCGCTCTTACACTTTCAGATGATGACATATCTGCAGGGAAAATTCGTTTTTTTGATACACTTTTCACTATCAAATCTTGTGAGACTTCACTCTGGTTGACGGTAGATTCCATCGTCTGACTTGGAGACTGCGACATGTTATATGTTGAAATTTTCAGAGTATAACTGACGGTTGTGCCCTGCGTGGCCGTTTTCATAGCTCACACATGGGGACTTACTCGGATGGGGCGGTCTAGATATGACGTCACATGTGTTCAACCAATAAGAACACTTTCACGAGAGAGAGAGAGAGTGAAGCACGTGGTGGAGGTATATATCCCACGCATGCGTTTTAACCTGATTTATATATGTGTGAATAGGGAAAAATATAGCGTGACACTGCGCATGAGCACCCATAATTAACACTAAAATAAATGGTTAAAATACGCTGAAATTAATTGAAATAATATGAATTAAACCTATTTTAAAAAGATTTTTATAATTTTCGTAAGGAATGCATATTCTAACGTATTGAATGGAAGAGATTGTTATCCTTAATAGCATTGTAATACAGGTAAATAAAGAGGGCGGCGATACTTTAAAGAGAGACATTCTATAGAAAAACTTTTAGAACCCATTGATGGTCATTTAAATATTTGTTAGCCATTCAGATAATACTCGAGCGTTTACACATTTTTAAATTCAATATACACCTGGTGCAAAACACTCAGGATATTATCGTTTGTGTGCAAACTCAATCAAGGATTCCGTGTCTAAATATTGATGGCAAGCACGCCTCGAATTCTATAGCGAGACTGCTAATCAGTCTCTCTAGGTACCCGCTGTACAAAGCTGGGCCAGACTGCCGTCTAGACGACCACCTCGATGATGATGATCACGATGCTTGTGCTGTTTTATACCAGGCGACCGCAATACAGAATGCTAGCTATTTACAGAGTATACAGTCTCCTCAAATATTCGCAAGAGTGGCTGTTGTCTAACGCTTTTACCCATATTTTGAGATTTTATCACTTAAGGGTGTTGAATAACTTCGACTTGGAATTTTTTTTATAGGCCCGGCACTGACTCCTTATATTATTTCTCCCAAGTATTTGAGAGCGAACGAAAGAAAACTTGTCAAATATCCGGAGTTTTGCGGGATCCTCGGATCAACGAAATTTATAGGAATAAAGCCTTTTGCTAAGGGAATAACTATTTTCTCGGAAATTATTAATTTTTCGGAAGGGAGAAATCTGAAGACAGCATTTGAACGGCCAGAACCGTTCGCAAATTTATTTCTTTACTCACAATTCTGACTTCATACGTCGCGAAATTGAGATAAAACCGGAAGAAAATTGAGATGTTCTGTGTGTGTGAGGACCACAAGACTGTATTGGTAAGCAGAGCAGAGCAAACTCGAAAAACAGACCGGCTGTCAAATTCGTGCTTCGATCGGAATCCTCAATGCTCTGAAGTCCGCACCACACATTGCCACTCGCGAAGTCGATCGTGGGGCAAATATTTAAAAAGTTTTTGAAGACAGCAACTGAAAATGCACCAATTTTATAGATAAATCAATTTATGATTGTATGTGAATTCTAAATTTACCCAGTTTGAAATTATAACTTTCAAATTATGATTTGAACATTTTTAAATTATAAATTATAAATTTATCAAGTTATCCAGCAATAAATTCCGAAACCATGAAATTCAATTCCTGGAATTTCGAAATTAGGCCCTCTGCAAATTTTTTTATAGATTCCAAGTTTATCAAGCGGTCCAACTATAAATTAATTATATCAAGAAGCTTTTAAGGGGGGACACGGTTTGTGGTCATCTTTTGTGAGCGAAGAGGGCCTCACTTGAGATCGAAGAAGCTGAAACAGTTCACTAAGATGGAAAGCGGTTTACGAGAAAACGGGTTACAAGAAATCCGCGCAAAATAACTATGGGTTTGCATTATAAAACTAAAGAGTAAGGAGCGGCGGGGTAGTGGTCTAGGTTCAAGGCTACAGATTTTGCCGTCATGCGTTCGCGCCCACGTACTCTCGTCAATTTTTTTTTGTTTCCAATTTTTGTTCAATACATTCCCGTGAATATGCATGAATATTATAAAAATATTAATAAATAATAATATTTGTCGAATAAAATGTGTTACGTCATGGAAAACATAAAAAACTTTCCTATTCAATTAGGTTCCTCGTTTTAGTTGAGATCGAAGATCCCGCACAGTGAGGAGGAAAGAGTAGCCAATAAATAAATATAGATTAGTTTAAACAATTTATTATAATCAATTACACTTGAAACGTATTTTTTATTAAGGCTTTAGCACAATAAACTGAAGGAAGGCATGTAGACACTCTAATCCTTGGCCAGGACCTTTAAAATAAAGGAGACTCATGTATTATGGCCCAAAAGGAGTTAGATAATGAAATTAGATTTATTGAAATTAGAACTTACCGGTTTATTGATTCGACTGAAGAATCAAATGATATCTGGATGGTCTCCGTGTAGTGGTGTGAAAGAAAGGGGATGTGCACCTTGATGTGAACAATGAGGGTTCCAATTCAGGGTTGAATGGGTACGAAGTAATCCAAGCTGGGAAATCCCAGATTCGGGTTTCCCGGCGTACAACACTTGACACAGGGGCACACACACTAACACGCGAAGGATACCGGTTTGACACACTAGACACTGGAGAGTCGAATCGGGGAAAACCGTAGGAAATAGAGAAGAGTTGTACGGAACTGTAACTTCTGATTTTTTGACTAAAAACTAACTGACCCATGTATGTTGGTCCATTCACTTTTTATAGGGCCTATGGCGACGTTCATGCATGCTGCAACGATCCTGTATACGCGTACGTCACGTATATATATAGATATACTATACGGCTTGTAATGTTTTCAGTATATCTATAGCTATGCCCTCCAGCTTCCACGTGCTTTTGGGCTCTATACTCTATGCGTCCATGGTTAGGCAGTGTACGCTACGAATTACAATGTTCTTACTATAGTCGATATTCTATACCTCTGCTCTCGTGCTGGACATATATATATAGCTACATCTTACAATGTAAAACGTGCTGACTATATATATATATAATTAAAAACAAAGTTAAACAACCACCGCAGGGTACCACTAAGAGCAACTGCCATCTAAAAAGAAAATGTCAATAGCCCCCACAAGAATCGCGGTAAAATACACCTATGGCCACGTCTCACATCCGTGAGATGGGCGGTCACAGAGCACGACGAAATCATAACGAAAGGCCGGCGAAACCCTCGTGTGTCTTGAGGACACGAAGCGACCCGAGGATTACAGCTTTCTGCATCCATCTCGCAAGTGCCTTGTCATATTTTTGGCACGCGGGTATGGCTTTAAGGTTACGAACCAGTAATAATTTAGCACCTCCGAGAGCACCTATCACAAGGACAATTACTCGTACCGAATATTTCAGGTACAGTCGTTGCAGCTCTTTTTTAAGGTCTTGATACCTCTCCTCTTTTTCTTTCTCCTTTGCAGTGATGTTGTATTCGGACGGAGCCGAGAGTTCGATCACGAATATCGTTCATTTCTCGAAGTCTTGGAGAACAATGTCAGGCCTCGAGTGCGCAACGGACACTGCTGCCCGAAAATCGTAGTTTCAGAAAATCTGGCACTTCTCGTTTCGGAAAATTGACTGTATATCCCTTGGAGCTTTCGGCGGGGCAGGGTCGCGACCAACACCGTAAGAGCGACAGAGGTGGCAATAAAGTACTCTTAGGGCCGCATTATGTCTATAGATATGCGGGCGCGATATGCTAAGGTGGAGATTACGCCGTCCTGGCATGCGAAAATGAATCCCTCTGTACCTGAATTGAGCCCTCATGATTTGAGGAAAGCAAAAGTTTGCTCCTTTGACAAAGACTGTTCTTCTACATTTCTGTGAAAGTTTCCGTGCATATGCTTGTCGAGTAACTCTTGGTGAAATTTGTTAACCTCTGCTTTCTTCACTTCGGCTTTTAGACGTGAAGCATCTAGATGGAGTATGCACTTTCCTCACTTCTGATGTTGAAATTCAGGCCAAGGGCAATGGCAGCTTGCTCCGCGGCTTTGTAAAGGAACGCTCCTTCGCCAATCATCTCGTGGTTTCTGACCATCTTTAGAAGAGGATCTCTGCCATTCGCAACTATGCAAGCTGTACTTAAAACAATTCGGTTATGAAGACATTGGAGATTCAGAAGTCCGCGTCCGCCTTGACGGCGTGAAATGTATAATCGCGGAACTGACGAATTGATATGCAAGTTTTATGCATATGCATGATCTTACGCGTGGTGAAATCAAGGGCCTTAAGCTCGTTCTTCGTCCATTGAACCACCCCAAACGAGTAGAGTAGAACCGGGACGGCAAGCATGTTAGTCGCAGATACCTTGTTCAACGCCGACAGATTGGAAGACCAAATCTGTCTAAGAAGATGCGTGTATCTGCTTCGGAGAGACTCCTTCACTGATGATACATTCTGAAAGCGGCTCTGAGGCACGCCCAGGTATGTATAGGTCTCTTCAGTGTTAAGATGTCTAATAACACTTATATCTACAAGCTCAGGGTCCTTGGGAACGCCAGTCATCTTTCCTTCCTTCAAATGAATTTTGGCACACTTGTCCAAACCAAAGTCCATTCCAATCTCTCCTGTGTAGTTCTTGACGGTATTCATAGCAGTTTGAAGTTTGCTTTTACCAGCGGCATAGATCTTCAGGTCATCCATATAAAATACATGAGTTACCTTATGCTCACGCTGATTAGTGTCGCCACAGAGGTATCCAGGAGAATTTCGTAGTGCGAGAGATAGAGGCAGAAGTGTGATGCAAAAAAGCAAAGGGCTCATACTATCCCCTTGAAAGACGCCCCTCTGGAAGGCGACCTTGTTCGTCGTCAGACGATGATTCCTAGATGAGATGGTAAATCTAGTTTTCCAAAGACGCATCAGTCTCTCTATGCATCTCACTATGTGTGGATGTACCTTCAAGCTTTCCAACAGACAGATGATAAGTCTATTAGAGGTTGAATCAAAAGCTTTCCGGTAGTCAATCCAGGCCATTGACAGGACGCGCTGATGGACTGTAGCGTCTTTACAGACACACCTGTCAATCAGCAGGTTCTCTCGACAGCCTGCTACACCTTTTTTCGAGCCTCGTTGTTCGTACATCTCTCGCCATACAGGCTCAATTCGTCGAACGATCCTGTTGTTTAGGACAGCTGTAAAGATCTTGTACAGTGTGTTTAAACAAGTTATTGGCCAGTAATTCACAGGTCTGGACAAGTTGCCATTTTTCGGTAGGAGTATAGTGCGTCCTAACACCAGCCACTGCGGAATGGGCTTCTCCGACTTTAAATATAAGGTGAATATGCGGGCCAAATGTTGGTGTATAGAAGTAAACTTCTTCCACCAGAAGTTCTCAATACAATCTGGTCCAGCACCGGAAAAGTTCTTCGTGCCTCTAAGTGCTTTTTCACCTCTTCGGCAGTGACTGATGGGCACTCCTCCTCAGATTTTATGAGGCTGTCGCAAAACTCCTTGAAGCGGATGATATCGTCAGTATCTTCTTTCAACTCTAGTGTTTTCGGGATCTTGTACACCTCTCTCCAAAAAGTCTCTACCTCATTGGGCTTGGGTGGATTTTTTACAAAAACAGGGGGATCACTGAAGAGGCGTGATGGGTCAGCAAGAAACTGTTGATTCTCCCTGTTCCATCTCTCCCTCTTCTATATCCTCCTCCTTGCGTCTGATAACAGCCTTATTTTGTCAACAATATGCTGCTTGATTGTCAGCAGCTTTGACTTGTTCAGTGCGTGATTAAAGGTCCTTAGTTCTTGGGCAAACTTGCGAACTGTATCCGTGAACGGTCTACCAGATGTTATGTAGTCAATCACACATTGAACACGGGACGCATTCTATCTTGCCCATCCAATTTTCTTGTTCAGTTGATGCAAGCGTCTTCTGGTCTTCTGATCCATCGTCGGTTTCGGCCTTCGATTTGAATCAGCCAAAGCTCTCGCAGCACCATAAACTGAGCAATTGATGGTCCAGAGGTCGGACACTTGCGAGATATCTCCACGAAGGGAGGCATCCTTTTCAGCCAGATCTGGGGGCTTAAGAGGAACTTGCATGTTGATGTTCCTCCTTGTACTGAAATTGCGATCATCTTCCAGAAGGTGCCTGCTTTCTGCGGTTGGTCTTAATGTCTTTCATCTTCGTCTGCAGCTTGTTCAAGCAGCGGTTGAGGAAGCGCTCCGCGTACATATCCATTTTTCCGGAGGTAGTCGGCTTGATTTAGCAAAGACTGATGCGAAACGTATTGAAGCTCTGGGTGTTTCTGGCACAACAGAGTATGCATACGCGCCATGACGCCTCCGCGAACAGGGATAATACTGGCATCGTAGCAGTCTAGCACGTCATTCTTAAGTTGATCCGTCCACTGAATGTGGGCATTTCGCCGGTTCGTCGTCGTGTTTCCATCTGAATAATTTTCAGCACACCGAACTCTAGGATGATCGGCATTGTTTGCCGATCCATTGTCGGGTGCTCTGCGCGTTCGATCGTTTTGAACCGCATCTACAACATTTTGGTGGTTTGTTGGTTTCATTGTTGTTCCCACGAGCAGCTAGGGAAAGGGTTTGTCAATCCTTGTAGAGCCTCGCGTGCAAGAAAAAGGCTGATACTCAGAGACGTTGCCCTGTATCTCAGAGTCACCGTTAAAGACACCTCACCCAGGTGCCATGCAGCTTTCGGCGCGTTTCTCACACTTTCGCTTAGGGGTTATTCCTTCGGGACCATCCCTGGACAATTGTCCGCGACTGCTTATCAATTATTGTAACCATATTCAGCAGAAACCCTTGGTACGGAGACCCTCTATCTGCAACCCGAGGACGCGTTCGGTGGCTTTGTCATAAGCCCTTCGGTTCTATTCCAAGGGAATCGAAACCGAAACCGAAATATATATATATATA
>CAKNXH010053138.1:0-29679 GCA_932178445.1 Andricus quercusramuli | reverse complement strand
CTATGGGAGGTTGAATCAAAAGCTTTTCGGTAATCTATCCAGGCCATCGATAGAGATCGTTGATAGGATGCTGCATCTTTACAGACACATCTATCGATGAGCAGGTTCTCCCGACATCCTGCTACGCCTTTCTTCGAGCCACGTTGTTCATACATCTCTCGCCACACAGGTTCAATTGTCCGAAGAATGCTATCATTTAGGATGGCTGTGAAGATCTTATCGGTGTGTTCAGACAAGTTATTGGCCTGTAATTCTTAGGGTCAGCTAAGTTGCCCGTCTTAGGCAGGAGCACTGTGCGCCCTTCCACCAACCACTCCGGAATAGGCTCTTCCGACTTTAAATATGAGGTGAAAATTCGGGCCAGATGCTGGTGGGTTGAAGGAAACTTCTTCCACCAGAAGGTCTTGATACCATCTGGTCCCGGAGCGGGAAAGTTCTTCATGCCTCTTAATACGTTTTTCACCTCCTCGGTAGTGGTGGGTGGGCATTCTTCCTCAGGTGTTATGAGGGCATTGCACAGCTCCTTGAAGCTATTTATGTTCTTTGAGTCTTCTTGAAGTGGATGCTGGACCTCGTAGACTTCTCTCCAAAATGCTTCGACCTCCTCTGGTTTGGGGGGATGGTCGACAGTAATTGGAGGGTCTTGGAAGAGTTTAGATGGATCAGATGAAAATTGTTGATTTTCTCTAACCCACCTCTCTCCGCTCTAGACTTCTCCTAGCGTTAGATAGTATTCGTATTCTGTCAACAATATGCTGTCTGATGGTCATTAGCTTTGATTTGTTGATTGTGTGACGACGGATCCGCAGTTCGCACGCGAACCGTCGAACCTTGGCAGTGAAATTCCTGCCAGATGTTATGTAGTCAATCACACACTGAATGCGGGACGCGTACTGTCTAGCTCAGCCTATTTTTGTGCTGATTTGATGCATTCTTCTTTTAGTCTTATGATCAACCGTTGGTTTTGTTTTACGGCTTGCATCTGCCAAAGTTCTCGCTGCATTGTACACACCACAACTGATAGTCGAGAGGTCGGATTCTTCGGAAAAATCTCCACGAAGTTCATCATCCAATTCAGTCAGATCTTTGGGCTTGGGAGAAACCTGAATGTTGATGTTTCTCCAGGTCCTGAAGCATTGTTCTTCCTCTATTGGATGCCTGTTCGCGGGGGGTCTCAGTGTCGCTTCTCTTTCTCTGTTGCCGGCTTGTTCTGGATGCGATTGAGTAGGCACTTCGCTTATATAACTTCTTTTCCTAAGGTTCTCGGCATGGTTTCGCAGACGTTTTCGCGAAAAGTCTGAGAGCTCTGGGTGTTTCTCGCACCGCGGAGCATGCAGTCGTGCCATGTAACCTTCTCGTTCAGGGACCATACTGGCATCGTAGCACTCCAGCAGGCTGTCATTGAGTTGATCCGTCCACTTAAAAGTAACAAGATTCCGCCGGTCAATCGCATTGACTTCGTCTTGATTGGCTCCCCCAACTGTAGGGTAATCGGCATTGTTGTCCGACCCATTGTCGGGAGCCCTGCGTGTTCGATTGTTTTGAACCGCACTTACTACAACTATGTTTGGTGTTGTCATTGTTGTTCCCACGAGCAGCTAGGGAAAGGGTTCGTCCATCCTTGTAGAGCCCCGCATGCAAGGATAAGGCTGTATACTCTGAGAGTCGCCGATTTCCCAGAATCACCGTTAGAGACACCTCGCCCAGGTGACATTCAGCTTTCGGCACGGTTCTCACGCCTTCGCTTGGGGGTTATTCCTTCGGGACCATCCCTGGACAATTGTCCGCGACTGCGTATTAATTATTGTAACCATATTCAGCAGAAACCCTTGGTACAGGGACCCTCTATCCGCAACCCGAGGACGCGTTCGGTGGCTTTGTCATAAGTCCTTCGGTTCTATTCGAAAGGAATCGAAACCGAAACCGAACCGAATATATATATATATATATAATTAAAAACAAAGTTAAACAACCACCGCAGGGTACCACTAAGAGCAACTGCCATCTTGAAAAAATGTCAATGGCCCCCAGTAGAACCGCGGTAAAATACACCTATGGCCACGTCTCACATCCGTGAGATGGGTGGTCACAGGGCACGACGAAATCACAACGACAGGCCGGCGAAACCCTCGTGTGTCTTGAGGACACGAAGCGACCCAAGGATGACAGCTTTCTGCATCCATCTCGCAAGAGCCTTGGCATATTTTTGGCACGCGGGTATGGCTTTAAGGTTACGAACCAGCGATAATTTCACACCTCCGAGAGCACCTATCACAAGAACAATCACTCGTACCAATCACTCGTATATATATATATATATATATATATACATATATCTTCGGTTTCGGTTTTGATTCCCTTGGAATAGAACCGAAGGGCTTATGACAAAGCCACCGAACGCGTCCTCGGGTTGTGGATAGAGGGTCCCCGTACCAAGGGTTTCTGCTGAATATGGTTACAATAATTAATAAGCAGTCGCGGACAATTGTCCAGGGATGGTCCCGAAGGAATAACCCCTAAGCGAAAGTGTGAGAACCGTGCCGAAAGCTGCATGGCACCTGGGTGAGGTGTCTTTAACGGTGACTCTGGGATACCGGGCGACGTCTTAGAGTATCAGCCTCATCCTTGCAAGCGGGGCTCTACAAGGATTGACAAACCCATTCCCTAGCTGCTCGTTGGAACAACAATGAAACCAACAAAACACGAAAATGTTGTAGATGCGGTTCAAAACGATCGAACGCGCAGAGCACCCGACAATGGATCGGCCAGCAATGCGGATCTTCCTAGAGTTCGTTGTGCTGAAAATAATTTAGATGGAAACGCGACGACGAACCGGCGAAACGCCCACATTCAGTGGACGAATCAACTTAAGAATGACGTGCTAGACTGCTACGATGCTAGTATTATCCCTGTTCGCGGAGGCTTCATGGCGCGTATGCATACTCTGTGGTGCCAGAAACACCCAGAGCTTCAATACGTTTCGCATCAGTCTTTGCGAAATCAAGCCGACTACCTCCGGAAAAATGGATATGTACGCGGAGCGCTTCCTCATCCGCTGCTTGAGCAAGCTGCAGACGAAGATGAAACGACATTAAGACCAACCGCAAAAAGCAGGCACCTTGTGGAAGATGATCGCAATTTCAGTTATTATATATTAAGCCCCAAGATCTGGCTGAAATGGATGCCTCCCTTCGTGGAGATATCTCGCTAGAGTCCGACCTCTGGACCATCAATTGCTCAGTTTATGGTGATTGAGAGCTTTGGCTGATTCAAATCGAAGGCTGAAACCGACGATGGATCAGAAGACCAGAAGACGCTTGCATCAACTGAACAAGAAAATTGGATGGGCAAGACAGAATGCGTCCCGTGTTCAATGTGTGATTGACTACATAACATCTGGTAGACCGTTCACGAAAAGGGTTCGAAAGTTCGCCCAAGAACTAAGGACCTTGAATCACACACTGATCAAGTCAAAGCTGCTGACAATCAAGCAGCATATTGTTGATAAAATAAGACTGTTATCTGACGCAAGGAGGAGGATACAGAAGAGGGAGATATGGAACAGGGAGAATCAACAGTTTCTTGATGACCCATCACGCCTCTTCAGGGATGCCCCTGTTTTCGTAAAAAATCCACCCAAGGCCAAGGATGTACAGACTTTTTGGAAAGAGGTGTACAAGATCCCGAAAACACTAGAGTTGAAAGAAGATACTGACAATATCATCCGCTTCAAGGTGTTTTGCGACAGCCTCATAAAATCTGAGGAGGAGTGCCCATCAGTCACTGCCGAAGAGGTGAAAAAAGCACTTAGAGGCACGAAGAACTTTTCCGGTGCTGGACCAGATTGTATTAAGAACTCTTGGTGGAAGAAGTTTACTTCTATACACCAACATTTGGCCCGCATATTCACCTCATATTTAAAGTTGGAGACGTCCATTCCGCAGTGGCTGGTGTTAGGACGCACTATACTCCTACCGAAAAAAGGCAACTTTTCCAGACCAGAGAATTACAGGCCAATAACTTGTTTAAACACACTGTATAAGATCTTTACAGCTGTCCTAAGCAACAGGATCGTTCGACGAATTGAGCCTGTATGGCGAGAGATGTACGAACAACGAGGCTCGAAAAAAGGTAAAGCAGGCTGTCGAGAGAACCTGCTAATTGACAGGTGTGTCTGTAAAGACGCTGCCGCCCATCAGTGCGTCCTGTCAATGGCCTGGATTGACTACCGGAAAGCTTTCGATTCAACCTCTCATAGAATTATCATCTGTCTGTTGGAAAGCTTGAAGGTACATCCACACATAGTGAGATGCACAGAGAGACTGATGCCTCTTTGGAAAACTAGATTTACCATCTCATCTAGGAATCATCGTCTGACGAGGAGCAAGGTCACCTTCCAGAGGGGCGTCTTTCAAGGGGATAGTATGAGCCCTTTGCTTTTTTGCATCACACTTCTGCCTCTATCTCTCGCACTACGAAATTCTCCTGGATACCTCTGTGGCGACACTAATCAGCGTGAGCATAAGGTAACTCATGTATTTTATATGGACGACCTGAAGATCTATGCCGCTGGTAATAGCAAACTTCAAACTGCTATGAATATCGTCAAGAACTACACAGGAGAGATTGGGATGGACTTTGGTTTGGACAAGTTTGCCAAAATTCATTTGAAGAAAGAAAAGATTACAGACGTTCCCAAGGACCCTGAGCTTGTAGATATAAGTGTTATTAGACATCTTAACACTGGAGAGACCTATACATACCTGGGCGTGCCGAAAAGCCGCATTCAGGACGTAACGTCAGTGAAGGAGTCTCTCCGAAGCAGATACAAGCATCTTCTTAGACAGATTTGGTCTTCCAATCTGTCGGCGTTGAATAAGGTATCTGCGACTAACATGCTTGCCGTCCCGGTTCTATTCTACTCGTTTGGGATGGTTCAATGGACGAAGAACGAGCTTAAGGCCGTTGATGTCACCACGCGTAAGATCATGCATATGCATAAAAGCTTGCATATCAATTCGTCAGTTCCGCGATTATACATTTCACGCCGTCAAGGCGGACGCGGACTTCTGAATCTCCAATGTATTCATAACCGAATTGTTTTAAGTACAGCTTACATAGTTGCGAATGGCAGAGATCCTCTCCTAAAGATGGTCAGAAACCACGAGATGATTGGCGAAGGAGCGTTCCTTTACAAAGCCGCGGAGCAAGCTGCCGAGGCCCTTGGCCTGAATTTCAACATCAGAAGTGAGGAAAGTGCATTACTCCATCTAGACGCTTCACGTCTAAGAGCCGAAGTAGAGAAAGCAGAGGTTAGAAAATTTCACCAAGAGCTACTCGACATTTTCGCATGCCAGGACGGTGTAATCTCCACCTTAGCATACCGCGCCCGCATTTTATGTCAAGAGGTTCCCAGTGATAGGTGCAGAGCGTCTCATGCACACGTTGAGTACCTAGAACACATACTATCGGGGTGTCCGACCCACGCAGGAACAACGTATATCTATAGACATAATGCGGCCCTAAGAGTACTTTATCACCACCTTTGTCGCTCTTACGGTGTTGGTCGCGACCCTGCCCTGCGCAATGCTCCAAGAGATATAGAGTCAATTGTCCGAAACGAGAAGTGCCAGATCTGCTGGAACTACGATTTTCGGGCAGCAGTCTCCGTTGCGCACTCGAGGCCTGACATTGTTCTCCAAGACTTCGAGAAACGAACGATATTCGTGATTGAATTCTCGGCTCCGTCCGAATACAACATCACTGCAAAGGAGAAAGGAAAAGAGGAGAGGTATCAAGACCTTAAAAGAGAGCTGCATCGACTGTACCCAAAATATTCGGTACGAGTAATTGTCCTTGTGATAGGTGCTCTCGGAGGTGCTAAATTATCACTGGTTCGTAACCTTAAAGCCATACCCGCGTGCCAAAAATATGCCATGGCACTTGCGAGATGGATGCAGGAAGCTGTCATCCTTGGGTCGCTTCGTGTTCTCAAGACACACGAGGGTTTCGCCGGCCTGTCGTTGTGATTTCGTCGTGCCCTGTGACCACCCATCTCACGGATGTGAGACGAGGCCATAGGTGTATTTTACCGCGGTTCTTCTGAGCGCTATTGACATTTTCTTTTTAGATGGCAGTTGCTCTTAGTGGTACCCTGCGGTGGTTCTTTAACTTTTTTTTTAATTATGTATGTATAGACTGTACGTTGTCACCTCAAAAAAAAAAAAAAAATATATATATATATATATATACACTAGACATTGTCGCCTCCGAAAACGGAGGTGACAACGTTTCGCCTATTTTTCGATGTAAATCCATTTTAGATGGACTTTTATAGCATTTGGCGGAAAAACGTTCGGAGGCGACAACGTTCATCGTTTATCAGCAGTATCGCCTACCTAGTTCGGGTATATATCACCGTCTCTAGTGTCGCATACTAGCAGATACAAACTGTGCGTTCTCACCTCCAGCATATATAAATCCAATCACAGGTAAGAAGCACACCTTCCGACCTCCGTGATTTGGCAACACTGCATTTGAGCCGTTCTCTAGAAAAACGGCTTAAGTCGAAAAATGTCGTTTTCCGATACTTGCATTGTTAAGTATGTACAGTGTTTGATAAGTGGTTATTGTTATTTTCGCGTACTTTAGATGTTTCTCTTAAAAGTTATAGTATCCAATAATGAATTGCGACCGGTCGGAAAAAATTAAACATTACGTATTAATATTTATCAGCGTATTAATAAATAATACTTAAGCCGTTTTAACGGAGAAGGACTGAAAAAGTCTTCAAAAAGATGCGTAACGTAGGATAAAGTGATAGTATTGCCATCGATTTATTTGAAACTCATTATACATTACAATTACATTTATTTCAATATTTTTATAAAATATTATATATATATATATTCAATAACTGGTATCGCTGTCATCGCTCGGTTCATTATTTGCATCGATTACTTCACAATTTTCGAACAGCTGGCTATAAAACTGTCGGTTATCTGATGGCAAATAGCACATAAGAGAAAGAAGATCTTTTTTGTATGATGTAGGAATACGCTGGACGCCGCACGTAACTACTGCGCGCGGTCGGGTCGCAACGGGCTGCCTTCTGTACCGACTGTGTAAGCTTATCCATTGGTTTAAAATGCTTGAAACTTCACATACACATAATAGAGCCGCGCAGCAATGTAATAATTCATAAATTTTAGAAACGACCTAAATCGACTTTAGCCGTTTTTCTAGAGAACGGCTCATTTACTCTCAGTGAATCGCTAGGTGCCTTTCGCCGGCCGAAATTTAAAAACTATCAAATAGTAAGATTCAATCGTGAATATAGAAGCTTGAAAATGGTTCAATTTTTATAAAAATAAGTATCTTTATGTTTTCGATGCCGCTCAATTCAAATTTGGTATCAGAATTCCAAAATTCAAAATGGCTGATACCAAAATTTGAAAATCGGTGAATTGTTATGCATACGAGTGTTTGTAAGTTTTTTAGGCCGGTGAGTCCGAATTTGGTATCAGAATTCCAAAATTCAAAATGGCCGATACCAAAATTTGAAAATCGTTGAATTTTTATGCAAATGAGTGTTTGTAAGTTTTTTAGGTCGTTGAGTCCGAATTTGGTATCAGAAATCCAAAATTCAAAATGGCCGATAACAAAATTTGAAAATCGTTGAATTTTTATGCAAATGAGTGTCTGTAAGTTTTTCAGGTCGTTGAGTCCGAATTTGGTATCAAACTTCAAAAATTCAAAATGGAGGATATCATATCGCAAATAAAAATTTTTTTAAATGGTTGAAATTTTATGAAAATTAGTATTTATACGTTTTTAGGGTATCAGAATAGAAATTTCGCTCTAAAATTTGAAAATTTCAAAATTCTAGAGATTTTTTGGGGTCGCTGATTACAAGTGTTAAAGCAAATTTTTTTCAACTGTTTTTTTTCAACTAATCTATTTAACTTGGAATTTTAAGTTCTTTTTTTCTTGTTAAGAATTAATTTTTTTGACTCAAAATGTTACTGCTTTGTTGAAAATTATTCCGTTTTTGTTGAGGATTCATCTGTTCTATTCAAAATTTGTCGTTTTCTAATTTAATTCGACTGTTTTTGTCTTCAAATTAAAATCTCTTCAGGTTGAAATACTACCTATCCAACATATTTCCACAGCATATTTCATTAAGAATACATTTTTTGCAGAAAAATCAACTACTTGGTTTAAAGTTGAACTATATTGTAAATAATGAATTTTTTGATTGAACATACATGGTTTTAATTTAAAATTCACCTTGTTCGTCGTAAATTAACTCTTATGTAAAAAATTTGTCTTTTTGGCTCGAAAATTTTGTAGAAAAGTTGACTAACAACTTGAGAATTTATGGTTTGTTGAAAATTCATATTTTTTATTGATAATTGAACTTTTAATTTGAAAATGTGACTATTCTGTTGGGATTCCGTTTATTGTATGTGGAAAATTCAAACATTTTGTCATAGACGTACTGTTTTGTTACAAATCAATAATTTTGGTTTATACTTAAACTACTCATCTGAAAATGTAACTATTTGGTTGGAAATTCTTTTTTTTCAATTACTTTTTTTTTTAACTGAAAAGTTAGTTATTCCACGTTTGGTTCAAAATGTATCCCTCACAAGTTTATGATTCAACTTTTTGGTCGACAATTAATTTTTTTCAAGAATGCGTGTTTTTTCTATATCTAACATTATTCTGGTTTGTTAAAAAATCATCATTCTGTTTGAGGATGCAACTATTTTGTCAAGAATTTGTAATTTTCCATAGGAGTTAACTGGTTGATAATCTTCTTTTTTCCGCTGAAAAGTTGTTTCTTTAACTGAAGATTTAATTATTCTACTTTTTTGGTGAGAATTTATCTTTTTTAGTTAAAAATTTAATCATTCGGTCATAAATTAACTTTTTCGTTGAGAATTAATATTTTTCGTTCCAAATTGAATTACTTTTTTCAAAATATCTATTTTTTTTGGAAATTCTTTTGTTTTTGTGGAAAAATAATTTTTTTATCTCAAAAGTTTCACTCCACTTTTGATTGAAAATTTATCGCTTATATGCTTATAAGTTAAAAATTCAACTATTTGGTCGTGGATGAACTTTTTTCTTAAAATTTCATATTTTGGTTGTACATTAAACTATTTAGTTTAAAACGTACCTGTTTGGTTGCAAATTAATTTTTTTTTCAATTATTCTTTTATCTGCAAAATTAATTATTCCACTTTTGGTCGAAGATGTATCTCTTTATGAGTTAAAAATTTTGCTATTTGGTCGTCAATTATTTATTCAATTGTTAATCAATCAAGTCAATTGTTAATCATTAAATTTCCTTCGCTCATGAATTAACGTAACATCAAATATTATTTCATGCTATGTTTATTCAAATACAGTGAATAGAAGTTTAGGCAGCTTTTACCGGGTGTTATATGTAGGAAACAAAAGTGTTATTTTTATTGTACGTGACAAAGAGTTGTATCGGAAAACGAAAAACACCTCTACATTCGTCTCCAAAATATCTAGATGCCGTTTTTTTTTGTTTTTTGTTTAAACAATTTTCAAACAATTACATTATTTTTTATAGTTCTGCAATTGTTAAAAACAAAGTAATTGTCGGATTGGAAAATGGACAATACTATTGCAGTTCTTTCGAAAATATCTCGATGCGACGTTTTTTTTCTAAGCATTGGTTGAACGATTAGGTCATTTGATGCTTAGCGTACATTTGCTTTGTGCCTGTAGATATGTATTTGAAACATGCAGGCTTTTTCATTTCAAATTAAACAATTTTTAATTCGGAATAAACATGAGCGGTCGTTCAAGTACAACTGCATTTTTAAATTCTTTAAAGTGAAAATGTACGCTCATAAATAAATACCTGAAATGACATTTTTTTAAAGTAGAAGCTTTCAAAATATATTTTATTATAATTATTTTTTCTCGAAATTATTTCACCAAATTTTATTTTACAAATTTTACACCTATGAAGTAGATAAATTTTGTGCACGGTAGATGTTTTTGTTGGGGCTTTGTTTTTTAAAATATTTTTATCCATAATCAACTTGAGAATGTATTTAAAATAGAACACATTATGAATCGAGGCCTTTAAAATCAGAATAACTGGACAATCGTCCAACATCTAGAATGACAATGAAGTTGAATAAACAAATAAAAAATACGTTAATAATAACCTAGTAATATAAGAAGACTATGCATTTTTATAATAATTTTTTTATTTAAATTGATTTTATGGGTCTTCAAAGTTGAAAAGCTTTGAATTTCAGAGTAATAAATTAAATCGAAAAATTTCCGAATTGGAACTTAAACTGACAAGAGATTAAATTTATTATTCGAGAACTCCGCAATTATATTAGTGTAGTCGCACTATTTATAATGTCCAGTTTCAATAGCTCAGGTACACCCACCGTATCACCTAGGTCCTAGTTAAGCGCCATTTTTCACTTTTTTCAGGAGAGACTAAAAACATGTTGTAAATTCAGCGGGACCATTTAAGAAAAAAACAAGAAAGTGCTTTCGAGATACTTTCATGCTCTATCAAACTAAAAAAAGTTTACTCACAAAAATCTATCCGGTTTCGAGAAATTGAATGAAACAGGTCACATTTCGAGGTTAGATTTTGGGTCCGTATTGACTTTTAACATCTTTCAACATTCATTGTGGAGTCAATTTGCAGTTTAAGGAAACACTAAAAATTTTAATTCTAGCTATTGAATGGACGAATTGATTTCCAAAAAGTTTGTTTAAAAAAAATCATGCAGTTTCGCGAAATTTCAAAATCCAATTATGACTTCGAAATGGTGTATAACTGACATTTCAACTTCAAAATAATGACGATAGCATTAATAATTTTGCATATTTCCAAAAACTGAGGAATTGGATTTCAGGTTATTCAGTGCTGAACGGAAGGGACCCAATAGTAATTAAAAATAATTAGCCAGTGTCGAGAAAAATGAAATTTGGTTTTTTACTTTGTGGTTAGAAAAGCTTCTCGGACTGTGAACACAAGGAAACAAATTTTGAAAAATGAGGCACCAAAAAAATCCTTTGGCAGGCTTGTGTAATATAATTTATACGCCGCAGGCATGATTCGGGCGTATTACTTGCCTGTTTTCAGGAACTTAAGTAGCCCTTTATGGGTCAGTGGTGGGAGCAGTACAATAATGACCTCATTATTGTACTGTACAATAATGGGGCCATTATTGTACTGCTCCCACCACTATCCACCATCCATTATAGTCCGCGTATCATTGGAGCATTGAAGAAATACTTATCGTACATTTCTGAAAATTTTCAAAATCTTAAAAATTTTGAAAATTTTTGAAAATTCAAGAAATTTTTGAAAATTATGGATATTTTCAAAAATTACACAAATCCCCCAAAAAATTTCAAATTTTCAAAAATATCCAAAATTTTCATATTTTTCAAAAAATTTGAGAGAAGCAAATATCAACCGGCTCAGTAAAAATCTTGTTAACCGGCGCTAAAAGTGAATTGTACCGATTCGACTCGCCACGTCAGACCTCCCCTGTGATACATGATAATCGGGGGAAAAAAACTTGTAAATCATGCCCTTGGTGTATAAAGTATAATGTGCACCATGGAATTACGTCGGTCATTACGCCTTGTGTGTTTGCAATGCTCGTCTCCGCCTCGCGCTTCGCGCTCGTCTACGACTTGTATTGCAAACGCACACGCGGCGTATAATGACCGACTTAAGTTCCTTGGCGCACAATGTACTATTATCTGATTTTTTGAGCTGATACACCCGATTTTGAAAATTTGACGCTTGACTCCTTTTGCATTTCTACCCTTCAAGTCTGTGTTTTTTTGCGATTTCAACGATATGTCACTTATGGTAAATAGCCAAAAGTTAGAATCTTTCCAATCCACCCCGTGTTCGAGTAAACTTTATCAAAATGAAATGTATTTTTTTGATTTAAAAAAATATATATTATTCACATTTAGCTACTTTTTGGGTTAGAAAGAAGTCACTCGTTGATTTTTTCAAATTAATTAGGATGCATGTAAAATATTTAAATGATCACTTTTCTTCAACTTCTTTGACACATAAATATAGTAAATAATCTTATTTTTATTCCGAAATGTAATTTAAAAAACTCAAAACTAAGAAAAGTGTGAGATTTTACATAAGTTTTGAGTCCATATCTGTGGCAAACTTCAATGTCGTGAAAAGTAGACTAGTGGAAATAGCTAATCAATTACCAAAAATTCCGAAGGTCTTCAAAAAAATTGTATATTTTTTTTTCATATGTTGAACATAAAATAAAATTTTGCATAACGTGATCGGGTCCGCAATTTGTTTTTAAAGAATTAAATTGCAAAATTTTCCCCTCATTGTTCCACGAAAATTCAGAAGATTTTGCAAACTTGAGTGAGCAATTATACACTCAGTCTCTATCCTGTATCAAATTTGCAAAACGTTCATGATGCGGCAACGTTATTAATTATAAACAAATTAATATTTTGTTATTCACTCCTAAGCGAAAACACCGAAGATTTTGCAAAATTTTGTGATCTGAAAATTATGAAATTTGCAAAACGTTGCTTGGCCGGCAATAGTGATTCATTCCAGCGACACGATCCGAGAAACGATCAAAAATATTTTTGTTTATCGCCTTGATAATCGAGCTGTCATCTCATATCGTCTCATTAAAACAAACTTCCTGTCAAATCGATCGATCTGACCGAACAAACGAGAAGCTCGTTTCCAAAATTTTTAATATTGCTATATTTCAATGAATATAGGTAGAAAATGAGTTGATGGACGTAAAAAGGCCCTTTTTCAGGGTTAGAGCTAACTTTTACCTTCATACGTGATCAATATTAAAAAAATATACAATTTTGTTTCATAAAATATATCAGACTAATGGACTCAAGAAACTTCATCAAATTTTTCTTTAAATTAAGAAAATCTAAAAAGTATTTGAAGTTTCTTATTTTGCAGAAGTTATATTTTCTATGAAAAAAAGTTTATTTCGAACATATTTTTATACAGAGGTCCAACTATCTACAGTGAAAAATATCTTTGATACATTTTTTGTAGCGTTTTGATTACGGCTTTTTGCATATCCTTGAAAGTTCGTGAAATCATTGATCTCATGGCATTGTTTGTGGAAAATTCGCATTTTTGTCCAAATAGGCGGAAAATTCTTGGGTTACTTCATCATCAAAGAAACATTTCGGCAGATATTTTCTCGCTACCTATTCCACCACTATACAATTAAAGATGTTTTGATCAAATTTCTAATAAAAGATCAAAGGTATAAATAGATTATATATGAAACTATCATATCAGAACTCGAGCAGAAAAATTACACTTTCCAGGTAGATTCATATTTTTAGACAAACCCATTTTTCAATTTTAATAAAGACCGATTTTATTACAAATTGGACAGGCTGTGCAAAGTAATGTCACCAAATCGTTTTAAGACAAAACATGTTGTTTTTATTTTTTATTTTTTAGGGGACTTTAGTTGAGTCACATTTTGCCGTTGAAAAAAAAAATGTTGACTAAGTTATGAGTATTAAAATTTTTCAAGGTGGTGATATATTTTACAAATAAAGAAAAATCATTGAAGTTTTTCTGAAACCTTTCAACCTTCATTTTCTCAACGAGGCCACCTTTTTGTTTTTTCTTGATTTTTTTTCTACGTTGGTATTTATAGGGTACATTTATCGAAAAATCATTTATCTTGTGCCTAAATCTTAGAGAAGAGAAAATTGAGTTCATTTCAATGGAAAATAAAAATTCATATTTTTCTAATAACGAAACGATATTTTAAAAAAAGTCAAAAGAGTGAAGTTCTTCCACTTGAAAATATGTAAAAAAAAGTTTGCAAACACTTTTCTTCTCTTGCCTCTTTTTCTTGAAATTTTCGCTAAAAATTCAATAAATTCGGTTATAACTGTCTTTTTCTCGTAACAATGCAATTTTCTAATACTTCGTAAACCAAATTTTTTCAACTTATAGATTTACACATTAGATTTTTTTTACAAAATATTACAAAATATAATGTAATACTTCAGCCAACATTTTGAAAAAGAGGCAAGATAAAGAAAAGGTCTAAGAAACTTCTTTTCCTAATTTTTCAAGTGGCACAACCAAATATTATGTCTCGAAACGATTTTGTGACTTCAGCATGCACGCTTTACAACCTTAAAATATAAATTTGTTTGAAATTTATTGAAATTGAAAAATTATTCCAAATTCATTTTAAAATTAATAAGTTTCATGCTAAAAATGATAGAATGTAAAATTTGAATTAAATTATGTTTGAATGCTTATAAATAATATTTCTTTTGGCTACTGGTCTGCACTATCAGAAAAGGCTCTCTTGTATTCCTCAGCATAGCATTTTTTTAAATATCAGTTAGTTCCATTTGTATTTCCATCCGTTATTTTTATTATAATTTCCAACTTTTATACAGAGCACGCCTTACATTTCGCGAAATTATTTTTATCCATGTATCCACATTCAAAAATACTTCCTAAAACTTAATTTCTCCTTCTTTTTGTCACTGCTTTCGATTCAGTTGAATTTTCATCAATCATCAGATCATTACTCAGAAGATTGACTTATATAATATATTCAAAAATATATCTCAAATGAATTTTGAATGATAATTTTTATTTTTCATGCAAGTTTCTTATTTGAGATTTTACTAAGTTTTTTATTATTATTAGTATTTGTATTATTTTTCATTATTTTTTATTATTAAAAATTAAGTATCTACCCGGTAGAGTTTATTTTCCCTGCATAGCTTCTATCTTCTGTCATCCTTCTCCAGATTGTGTTTTTAATCGTTAAATTAACAATTTAAGATGAACAGATTTAACGTTAAATTAAACGTTAAATCCTAATAATCTTTGGCATCAGAGCTCTGTCACTGAAAGGCTGTCACAAATATGACGGTTCTCGATAATTTTCAAGGACATCGTTCGATGTCTTCCGAAAAATGAGACCATACGATTCGAAATTCAACAAATGAATACGACGTCGAGCGAAACTGTTGAATTTCTCGTTTCGACGTGAATCACTAACCGGAAATAATAATAAAATTGCAATTAAGCAAATCAGTTAGATACTTTTATAAACTAGCGAAAAATTACAAACATTTTACAAATCGAATTAAGTGATAAACAACTTATTACCAACGTCATATTACATTTGCAAACTGTTTCCAACTTGGAAATGTTATTATTCATAAACGAATTATTATTTTGTTTATCACTTCCCAGTCGGAATCTAACAAATATTAAATTTGCAAAACGTTGCACTAATAGTTCGCTAATCGTACTGAGTGATAATTGACTTAGTAATAACATCATACCAGATTTTCAAACTGTTTACTACTCAGCAACATTGACAATGATAAACGAACTGATTTTTTGTTCAGTTATTCCCCAGATTAAATTTTCAATGTGTTGCACAAGAATTTTCTCTTACTATTGAAGGGTTCTACACAGTTTGTATTGGATTTACTGTTTTTTTTATTAAATAACCTAATGTGACACGAATACATTGCATTATATATATATAATAATTATATATAATTTTTTTTTTTTTAAGGTTTCTCGTTTCTTTGAAAAAGTTTTCGAAAGTAATTAAATAACTGCTGGTGTAGAAAAAAGTGGAAACCTTTGAAAAAAACGAGGAAAAATATACAATTCATGAATGGCGTGAACATTTTTTTGAAGTGAATATTTTTAAAAATCATTTTAGTAAGGTAATTGGAACATGATTGAAATTTCCAATTCATTTTTAATAAGTTTCATTACCTTCGCTCACTTGTTGGATTTTTCAACCTACAGACAATTTTTCCTATAATTTTTACTGGTTCGAAGAAGGATTATCTTTTAATATCGCAAATTTATAGCATTTCCTAATGATATGACATAACTAATGAAATGTGAACATCCATTTCTGTAGATTTATAGATAAGGGTGGACAAGAACATATTGCTTAAACAATAAAAGACTATTTAGTTTTATTTTGATTGTAAAAAATAACATTGAAAATAAAGATTTTAATTTTTTGAATATCGACGCAAGATCGAATAAAATGCTTAATGCTAAATTTTTTGCCTAAATAAAATCTAGAAATTTTCTCTATACATTTTTTTATAAGGCTCGTAATTTGAGTTTTAATGGCAACAAATTACATTAAAAATCACAAATTTTAATTTATGAAAAAACGACACAAGGTAGGTAAAATTAAATTCTTAACGGCAGACACTTTCACGCAAAACAGAAGTCCCGGGCGCAATCACCAAATTACAGATCTTAAAGGTTCGATCTGTAATTGTAAACGGTTTTTGCACAAACGCGGCGGAAGAACAGAAACTGAGCGCAACGCGCGAGACCTTAAAGAAGCGCACCCATGCAGCGTCCAGATTTTTAAAAATAATTCGATTATACATCATTTCCATTATATTACACTACGCCACAAAAACATATAAAAATCTTATTTATTTGAGTTTTATGGAATTTACTTAATGTATTTTTTGGCACTGATTCGGAAACTGACATTATTTCTTTCGTAGTAGCAATATTTTCGGAGATGTTCAAGATTTAATGTTCAATATCACATAAAAAACGAAAAAACCATATCAGGTTCATATAGGTTCAAACCTATTTTTGTGAAAAACGCGAGAAGATAGATCATTTTGGCCTTCAGATACGTATTCTAACGAAAAATTACTGATATTAGTGAAATTATCTTTATAAAATGTGGTTTAAAGATTTTTTCGAGTATGTGTGGACTTTTTAAATATAGAAACCCAGGAAACAAAAATCCATTCACTTGCTTTGAATGGGTTTCGAAGTCGTTTGAATAGCGTATCTGTCACTGGAATTTCAGATTGCCGCCGATTCGTTTTTAACAGAATTTTACTCGTTATTATTTTTTTAACAGACTTATAAGCCACAATAGCCTTCACATTCTCTAGAACTAACAAAGCAAAAGGAATATAGTAGCCTTGCGTATGATTTCTCTTAATCTATTATTAATTTATAAATTTTAAAAATCATGTGAAATATGACAGCCTAATCTGAAAAATATCGCTCTCATTCAAAAAGAGGTAAACCGATTCAATATGACATTGCTTGAAATGGACATCGTAGTACATTGCAGATTCGAACCCATTCGAGAAACTGACCGATTCACATAGTCGCAAACCAATTCAGTTTTAAAAATCTCAATCTGCAAATGACAGATACGCAATTCACGGAGTCGCATTTTCAATGGGTTCTTTTTTCCTGGGAATGCACTAGAAAGAAATCCACAAGACCTAGAAGTCGAAATGAAATTTACAGTCATTTTAAAAATTTTGGAATTTGGTATTTGACATGATACATTTTTTCATCTGTGATTTTAGAATTTTTTTGTATGTTTGGAGTTTTCAGAATTAGAAATACACTAGAAAAAAATTCGCAAGACTCAGGAGTCGAAATTACAAATACAGTGGTTTTCATAAATTTCAAATTTGTTATTCAATAGAATTATCGTCTACACTCGAAATTTTATAATCTTCTTGAGCATGTCAGGAATTTGTAAGCATAGAAATACTCCAGAAAAAAATTGACAAGGCCCAGGAATAAAAAAAAAAATAAAAAAAAAAAATAAAAATTACTGTAATTCTAATTTCGACTAATGGGTATCTTAAATTTACAATTAAAAAGCTCACACGTGCTCCGAAAAATGTTTAATCCACAAGTTATAAAGATTATTTCATTAAATACCAAAATCAACATTTTAAAAAGTAAATGGGAATTATTTTTCAAATAAATGATTGATTTGAATCTCGAAAAAATGTAGAAGATTTTTCTGACATTCTGGTATGTAAAGAAAATTAAACCTCAAGAAAAGACCAAAACTCTGCAAACAAGAACATTTTTCAACCTTTTTTCGAGCGCGGTTAACCAAGCTGCACGTGGATCGATTTCAAATTAATTATACTTTTTTAGAACCCCAATACGCTAATTTTACGCATTGTAGCGATATCGAATTCCAAAAGTATTCATTTTTGACCCACCCTACTGGGAAATTCGAGAAAAATTTTATTATTTACCGAGCTTATCGTAAAAAGTAATAAATATAAATGAAAAGGTTCGGATTTATGACGAATCTCATTTCGTCGCCATCCCGTCCCAGAAATTCAGATACTTTTGAAAAGACAAGTGCACTACCTGAGGTGCCAATGTCGCCTTCATGCCGGAACCCTTTACCCTCACCATAAACTGCAACTGAAATATTGCACCTTCCAAAAGGAAAAACAACAGCCCTATTGGGTACCTATTGTTTTGTTCGAATCGAGTTCCAACATTCTGTTTCAAACTTTGAATTTAAAAAATTTTTATATTCAATTAATTTAATTTAAAATTAATTAATTTAATTTAATTTAGTTTTAAAAACAATTTGAATTTGAAATTTAATTTTTAAATTTTAATTTCTAGGTTTAACCCCCTAATATTTGTAGATTATCGTTCTATTTGTTTCTATTTGTTTTATTTTTTTCTATTGTTAATAATTTCTATTGTTAATAGTTTCTATTGTTTCTATTCTATTTGTTTCAGTGTATACTATAAAACTGAATAATGGATGATATATATTTAGTAATGAAGAAAATTACATTTTTCGCAAATTGATTATTTTAACACTCTTTCAATATGATATACATATTTAGTTTTCAAGCAATATTCTAGTTGAAATATATGGAGCATTATTGAGACTTCTGTTTGGAAATTATACAAATTTGCAACAGTAGTCAGTACGATTGAAATGTTGATTTGTTCATTTTTCAATATTCGAATTTGAAAATATTTTTTTTCGAACGTTCTCTTCAAAATTTTTAGCCAATAAGTGTTATAAATTAAAATAGTGCAATTTTGAAAATCTGCTGTCGAAAAGAAAATCGAAAATGTTTATAACCCAAAGTCTAAGATGAAAATAAAGAATAGGTGAATTTAAAGTATTATGAATAAATTTGTGTTATATTAGCCGTTCGGACTATTCTTATATTTATATACATAAGATGTTGGACTCGTTATTTTGGGCAATCAGCAAAAAGGTTCAAAAATATTTGAAGAGGGAGCGTGCCTTTTTTCTGAACTAGCTGTAAATGCCTGGATTTTTATTTCATGACATTGAAAAATAAAAAATTTGAAATTACGTTACTAAATTTTTTCAAATATAGAGATATTAACAATTTTTTGAAACAATAATTAATAATTCCACTTTCAAAGCATTTGGAATTAAAAAAGGTATATATTAAACGATTCTGAATTGAAAACGTTCCCAAAAAAACAATTTTAGATGACCTAGGTAAAATTTGGACGAAAGCACAATATTTCTAATGTAATAGGAAATATTTTAACTTGTATCACTTCTTGCTGGAAGCGTTTAAAATTGAATAACTTAAAATTGAAAATTTTTTCATCGAATGCTCTCAAAATAAGAAAAGTTTGAAAGAAAATGTTCAAAATTGGAGAGTTTCATTAGAAAGGACCTTTTGTTGTATCAGTACTGTTTCAAAGCGTTCAGAAATAAACATTTTTATTTCTAATTGAAGAATCTCGAAATCGAAAGATTTCAGATTAAAATTTTGAAAACGGAACAATTCAAAACTGTTCAACACTGAATAATTTCAGATTAAAATTTTGAGAATTGGATCATACAAAATTCAACTAAATTCGAGTTGTGTTAATTATAATTCGAAGCGCTCAAAAATTAATAATTTAAAATTGAAAAATTTAGAATTTCAACAATTTAAAATAAAAACTGATTACAATTCTACAATTAGAAACTGAAAAACTGAATTGAATTGTTCAAAGTCAAAGCTTCTGAAATTTCATAATTTTAAATTGTTAGTACAAGCTGGAAAAATGTTCAATTATAAACTTTTACAATTGAATTATTCTAAAAAACTGTAAGAAATTAAGAAATTTCAAGTATGCAACAATGAAAATAAAAACATTTTTAATACGAAGCGTTCAAAAATAAGCAAATCTCCAATAATTTAGAACAGAACCAATTTTTAATTACCTAGAATTGCGTTATTACAACGTTTTTTATACTCTTCCCCTTTAAATTTTAAATTATTTTAAGTAAATTGAAATCCTCTGAAAATTAACATTTTGCAGATTGTCAACTGTACTTTTTTAAATTTCAACATTTCAATTCCAATTGCAAAATTAATACTGTTGAAAGAGAAAGATGGAAAATTCAGCCTTCAACGTGAAAATTTGAAACGATAAAATTTTAACCAGTCAGAATTAAAGAAATTTGTTCAATTACCAAGGTCTCAATTTCATATCAAACAATCTTCATCTGTTTTGATTATAAGTAACATATAATTTTTATCTTTCTCAATATAAATCGTTTATCTTTTACCACTTCATTCAGACTCATTATTCATTCTTTGAATCTTCCAATCAAATATATTTGAAATGATTCATTCGTGAAAATCTTCAACTAAAAGTTTACAACATTATCACGTTGGAAATTTTCAAATATAATGCATGAGAAGATAGCTATGCTTCCAATTTTTTAAATTGCACCATTTAAATTTAAAAGGAAAATAGAAAATATTTGTATTTAACATTGAAACCAAACACATCAACACATTCAAATCTAAAATCATTACATTTAAAACTGACTATCAAGGCTTATAATATGAAATTTTGCAATTTTAAAATATTTGATAGTGAAACTGAATTAACATTTTTAATATTTATGTAATATTGTATTATTAATATTTTAGTTGGTTGAATTCATTTCTAGTCGGGCAGGCTGTGCATGTTAAAGTCACAGAATCATTTTCGCAAGGAATATATTTTTTCCCAAAGGATTTTAGACGATATTTCACAAATTCAACGAAAATTTTCTTTCAAAGATGGGAGTATTTGAACTTTTGAAACCGGTGATGCCCTTTATCAACAATTTATCGAGAGAAAAAAATTCAAATTCGCAGTATCTAAAACAACATAGAAATTTCAAATTTTCTTTTTGACTCTAATAGATATTTTCATTCTAGTTTGAAATAGTACATTGTGCGCCAAGGAACTTAAGTCGGTCATTATACGCCGCGTGAGCGTTTGCAATACAAGTCGTAGACGAGCGCGAAGCGCGAGGCGGAGACGAGTATTGCAAACACACAAGGCGTAATGATCGACGTAATTCCATGGTGCACATTATACTTTATACACCAAGGGCATGATTTACAAGTTTTTTCCCCCCGATTATCATGTATCACAGGGGAGGTCTGATGTGGCGAGTCGAATCGGTACAATTCACTTTTAGCGCCGGTTAACAAGATTTTTACTGAGCCGGTTGATATTTGCTTGTCTCAAATTTTTTGAAAAATATGAAAATTTTGGATATTTTTGAAAATTTGAAATTTTTGGGGGGATTTGTGTAATTTTTGAAAATATCCATAATTTTCAAAAATTTCTTGAATTTTCAAAAATTTTCAAAATTTTTAAGATTTTGAAAATTTTCAGAAATTTCAAAAATTTTCAAAAATTTCTCAAATTTTCAAAAATTGTAAAAAATTCTATAATTTTCAAAAATTTTCGAAATTTTCCAATTCTCAACATTTTTAAAAATTTTCAAACTTTTCGAAAATTTCTGATATTTTCAAAAAAATTTCAAAATTCTCAAATTTTTTTAAATTTTCAAAAATTCACCCCCCCCCCCCACCATCACCCCACAACCCAACCCATCCCCGAGGCCCCTCTGTACCTCCCCCATTATCTGTAGGTTTATCATGTACGATAAGTATTTCTTCAATGCTCCAATGATACGCGGACTATAATGGATGGTGGATAGTGGTGGGAGCAGTACAATAATGGCCCCATTATTGTACAGTACAATAATGAGGTCATTATTGTACTGCTCCCACCACTGACCCATAAAGGGCTACTTAAGTTCCTGAAAACAGGCAAGTAATACGCCCGAATCATGCCTGCGGCGTATAAACTATATTAATGTCATATATATTAATGTCAGATAGTTGCGCTTTTTTCCTGAAATTTTTAACTTTTTGGCACTCTTCACTTAGTGATGTGATAATTAATACAAGTTAATGAAAATAGTTGTTCAAACAATTTATTATTTTTGAAAACGATCTTCTCTCAGATAAGTGTTATGAAGTTTCTTTTTCTGAAATGGTTCACTTTTCTTTTCCTTATTACTTATGAACAAATACTATATAAACATGAGAAAAAAACATATTTTTTGCAGCACATGCATGAAAATGGCTATATTCCGTGTCCATGAAGCGTACGGAAAATTGCAGATTCCTCTACTGTGAGAATAGCGTGCGGAAATGTAACTTTCCCGCACTTGTGCGGGAATATTCCCGCACTGAATCATTCACGAGCGCTTGTCTTTAGTTCGGAAATTAATATTCACACGGCATGTGAAACAATTACGCGGCGTTTCTCGGGCAACTCAACTGATCACATTAGTTTTCATGAAGCTCATAAAAAGCTGTCAAACATCCGACAAGTCGATATGAATACAGGTGCCAAACAAGTGAAATAACCTTAGTAACAGAAAACGTTACAGAGGTCCATTTTGGACTATTTTGACAAACTTTCAAAAAGTCTAGCACCCTCAACACTGTGGGCACGTTACTCAATGTTTTTTTTTTAAGTTTAATGTAATCATATTTTGACTCAATATTTGGTGGTTTTTTTCAGTCAAGGGGCTTTGCCCCCCGCATCCCCCGGCAGGGGCTTCGCCCCCCGCACTCCCACCAGGGCTGCGCCCTGGACCCCCGGCCCCCCCACGCCACCAACCTCCATATCGTATTTTTCATTGCATTTTCATGCATTTTTTGCAAAAAATATCGTGTGTGACATGTGCTGGAAGACATTCCACTCGTGTGAAGTTTGTAACACGAGACGGAGGCGAACGCACGAGCCGAAGGCGAGTGCGTGCAAGCCGTAGCAACTCTTGGAATGTTCAAATTCACGCACTTGTAACACAATGTACTATTAAACAATCCTTTTTTTTCGTAAGTATATTTTGCTGGGGGGGGGGGGGCTAATATCAAAATATGTTCATTTCCAAATTTTTTGTCTACACTCTGCAATGAACTTCTTGCTGTAATTGAAAACAAAATTGTTACAAGTCATTTGCAGACCTATTCCTCCCACCTACTCTTAATTATTTCATTCCTTGTTTGTGTCTCTTGTGTAAGATAGCTTTGTGTGAATAATTTTTTCAAACATTGCGAAAAGAGCAAAAATAATTCACCTAAATAAGTAAAATATCATTTCAAAAATTATTTTTGTTGAGGTTCACTTGTTATTTGTTCATAACTGAAAAGTCAAACAAAATCAAGATAACAAAAAAAGAAACTTTCTAGCATTACTCTAAGAGAAGATAGATATAAAAAATAATACATGGTTTAAGTAAGCATGTTTGTTAATTGGCATTACTCATTACCAAACTAAGCGAAAAGAGGACAAAAGTTTTAAGGGTTCAGAAAAAACCGAAACTTTTCAGCACTTATCTGAGAGAAGATAGTTATAAACAATTGAAAATTGTTTGAACAATTATGTTTGTTCAACTGGCTTCAATTGAAAATTGAACTCAAAGTGAAAAATTAAAAACAAAGTGCAATTTTCTAGCATTGTTCAAAAACTCCAAAAAATCATAATTAGCGCTAAAAAACTCGCATAACCCATGTTTTCACTTATGGGTTTTTTTTGACCCTATAAAAGAGACTTAGGGGGGTGATATTTAATAATTAATATATTTGACTTGTATTCTGTGGCTATTTTGTGACAACGTACAGCCTATCCATATATATATATATATATATATATATATATGAGTCATTCTTTCTCAACGAATGACCCCTACAAGCCTAAATTGGTTTGGTCCAATAAAGGTCTATAGGTGGTCAATCAAAAGGCAATTTTTACCAAATTTGGAATGCAAAGGTTTTTGGTGTCGCTGACTACGAATACGAATTTGTATTTGCAATTCAAGATGGCGGAACCAAGATGACAGAATAAATTTACCAAAATAGACCTTTATCTTGAATCTTGCCATCTTGAATTACCAATCCAAAGTCGCATTCGTAGTCAGCGACCCCGAAAACCCTTGTGTAACAAATTTTGTGAGAATCGCTTGATTTTTAGCATTTTTGTTCGCCATATAGGATCCGCCATCTTGAATTTTGTGAATCTGACCTTACATTAGTCATCAGCGAGCACAAAATCCCTCGGGTACCAAATTTGGTGAAAGTCGATTGATTTTTAAAAGTCACCACTCGCCACGTGATTTTGGCCGCTATATTGAATTTCACCTGGAAAGAAAAAATGTGTACTATATGCGCTTTGAAAGTAGAGTTCAAGACCTTCCATTTGGAACATTGCAGACCTCAATATCGTTGATGATGCTTGTTTTATAATCACATCAGTAAAAAAAACAGCAGGTAACGTAGTTTTGGCGGCCAAATTTGATCGGCCATGATTTTTCGATGAAAACACCACGCGGATTTTAAAAGCAGACATCAAGACCTTACGATTGAACCGGAGGGCCTATGACAAAGCCAACAAACGCGTCCCGGGTTGCGGATAGAGGGTCCCTGTACCAAGGGTTTCTGCTGAATGTGGTTACAATAATTAATAAGCAGTCGCTGACAATTGTCCAGGGATGGTCCCGAAGGAATAACACCTAAGCGAAGGCGTAAGAACCGTGCCGAAAGCTGAATGGCACCTGGGTTAGGTGTCTTTAACGGTGACCCTGGGATACCCGGCGACATCTCAGAGTATCAGCCTTATCCTTGCACGCGGGGCTCTACAAGGATGGGCGAACCCTTTCCCTAGCTGCTCGTGGGACAACAATTAAACCAACAAACCACCAAAATGTTGTAGATGCGGTTCAAAACGATCAAACGCGCAGAGCACCCGACAATGGATTGGCAAAAAATGCCGATCATCCTAGAGTTCGGGGTGCTAAAAATAATTTAGATGGAAAGACGACGATGAACCGGCGAAACGCCCACATTGTGTGGACGGATCAACTTAAGAATGACTTGCTAGACTGCTACGACGCCAGCATTATCTCTGCTTGCGGAGGCTTTATGGCGCGTATGTACACTCTGTGGTGCTAAAAACACCCAGAGTTTCAGCAAGTTTTGCATCAGCCTTTGCGAAAACAAGCCGACTACCTCCAGAAGAATGGATATGTACGCGGAGCGCTTACTCATTCGATGCTTGATCAAGCTGCAGACGAAGATAAAGCGAAATTAAGACCAATCGCAGAAAGCAGGCACCTTCTGAAAGATGATCACAATTTCAGTACAAGAAGGAATATCAACATGCAAGTTCCTCTTGAGCCCCATGATCTGGTTGAAATGGATGCCTCCGTTCGTGGATATATCCCGCAAGAGTCTGACCTCTGGACCATCAATTGCTCAGTTTATGGTGCTGCGAGAGCTTTGGCTGATCCAAATCTAAGGCTGAAACCGACGATGAATCAAAAAACCAGAAGAAGCTTGCATCAACTGAACAAGAAAATTGGATGGTCAAGACAGAATGGGTCCCGTGTTCAATGTGTGATTGACTACATAACATCTGGTAGACCGTTCACGGAAAGGGTTCGAATGTTCGCCTAAGAACGAAGGATCTTGGATCACACACTTAACAAGTCAAAGCTGCTGACAATCAAGCAGCATATTGTTGACAAAATACGGCTGTTATCTGACGCAAGAAGGAGAACACAGAAGAGGGAGAGATGGATCAGGGAGAATCAACAGTTTCTCGCTGACCCATCGCGCCTCTTCAGCGATCTCCCTGTTTTTGTGAAAAATTCACCCAAGCCCAAGGAGGTAGAGACTTGTTGGAGAGAGGTGTACAAGATCCTGAAAACACTGGAGTTTAAAGAAAATACTGACGATATCATCCACTTCAAGGAGTTTTGCGGAAACCTCATAAAATCTGATGAGGAATGTCCATCATTCACTGCCGAAAAGGTGAAAAATCACTGAAGAACTTCTGGTGGGAGAAGTTCTTTTCCACACACCAACATCTGGCTCCGATATTCACCTCATATTTAAAAGACGCAATCGCCCATTACGCTGTGGCTGGTGTTAGGACGCACTATACTCTTACCGAAAAAAGGCAACCTGTGCAAACCAGAGAATTACAGGCCAATAACTTGTTTGAACACACTGTATAAGATCTTTACAGCTGTCCTAAACAACAGGATTGTTCGACGAATTCAGCTTGTATGGCGCGAGATGTATGAACATCGTGGCTTGAAAGAAGGTGTAGCAGGCTGTCGAGAGATCCTGCTAATTGACAGGTGTGTCTGTAAAGACGCTGCAGCCCATCAGCGCGTCCTGTCAATGGCCTGGATTGACTACCGTAAAGCTTTCGATTCAACGTCTAATAGACTTATCATCTGTCTGTTGGAAGGCTTGGAGGTATATCCCCACATAGTGAGATGCATATAGAGATTGATGCCTCTTTGGAAAACTGGATTTACTATCTCATCTAGAAATTATCGTCTGACAACGAACAGCGTCACCTTTCAGAGGGGCGTCTTTCAAGGTGATAACATGAGCCCTTTGTTTTTTTGCATCACACTTCTGCCTCCATTTCTCGCACTACGAAGTTCTCCTGGATACCTCTGTGGCGACACTAATCAGCGCGAGCATAAGGTCACTCAGGCATTTTATATGGATGACCTAAAGATCTATGCCTCTGGTAAAAGCAAACTGCAAACTGCTATAAATATCGTCAAGAACTACACAGGAGAGATTGGGATGGACTTTGGTTTGGACAAATGTGCCAAAATGCATTCTAAAGAAAGGAAAGATTAAAAGCGTTCCCAAGGACCCTGAGCTTGTAGATATAAGTGTTATTAGACATCTTAACACTGGAGAGCCCTATACATACCTGGGCGTGCCGCAAAGCCGCATTCATGACATAACATCAATGAAGGAGTCTCTCCGAAGCAGATACAAGCATCTTCTTCGACATCGCGGAACTGACGAATTGATATGCAAGCTTTTATGCATATGCATGATCTTACGCGTAGTGACATCAAGGGCCTTAAGCTCGTTCTTCGTCCATTGAACCACCCCAAACGAGTAGAGTCGAAGCGAGACGGCAAGCATGTTAGTCGCAGATACCTTGTTCAACGCCGACAGATTGGAAGACCAAATCAAGAAAAAAACCAAAAAAAGAAGATGCTTGTATCTGCTTCGGAGAAACTCCTTCACTGATGTTACGTCCTGAATGCGGCTTTGAGGCACGCCCAGGTATGTATAGGTCTCTCCAGTGTTAAGATGTCTAATAACACTTATATCCACAAGCTCAAGGTCCTTGGGAACTCCAGTAATCTTTCCTTTCTTCAAATGAATTTTGGCACACTTGTCCAAACCAAAGTCCATCCCAATCTCTCCTGTCTAGTTCTTGACGATATTTATAGCAGTTTGAAGTTTGCTTTTACCAGCGGCATAGATCTTCAGGTCATCCATATAAAATACATGAGTGACCTTATGTTCGCGCTGATTAGTGTGACCACAGAGGTATCTAGGAGAATTTCGTAGTGCGAGAGATAGAGGCAGAAGTGTGATGCAAAAAAGCAAAGGGCTCATACTATCCCCTTGAAAGACGCCCCTCTGGAAGGTGACCCTGTTCGTCGTCAGACGATGATTCCTAGATGAGATGGTAAATCTAGTTTTCCAAAGAGGCATCAATCTCTCTATGCATCTCACTATGTGTGGATGTACCTTCAAGCTTTCCAGCAGACAGATGATAAGTCTATGAAAGGTTGAATCGAAAGCTTTCCGGTAGTCAATCCAGGCCATTGACAGGACGCGCTGATGGGCGGCAGATTCTTTACAGACACACCTGTCAATTAGCAGGTTCTCTTGACAGCCTGCTACACCTTTTTTCGAGCCTCGTTGTTCGTACATCTCTCGCCACACAGGCTCAATTCGTCGAACGATCCTGTTGTTTAGGACAGCTGTAAAGATCTTATACAGTGTGTTTCAACAAGTTATTGGCCTGTAATTCTCTGGTCTGGACAAGTTGCCTTTTTTCGGTAGGAGTATAGTGCGTCCCAACACCAGACACCAACACCTCTCTCCGAAAAGTCTCTACCTTCTTGGGCTTGGGTGGATTTTTGACAAAAACAGGGGGATCACTGAAGAGTCGTGATGGGTCAGCAAGAAACTGTTGATTCTCCCTGTTCCATCTCTCCCTCTTCTGTATCCTCCTCCTTGCGTCAGATAACAGCCTTATTTTGTCAACAATATGCTGCTTGATTGTCAGCAGCTTTGACTTGTTCAGTGTGTGATTCAAGGTCCTTAGATCTTGAGCGAACTTTCGAACCCTTTCCATGAACGGTCTACCAGATGTTATGCAGTCAATCAGACATTGAACACGGGATGCATTCTGTCTTGCCCATCCAATTTTCTTGTTCAGTTGATGAAAACGTCGTCTGGTCTTCGGATCCATTGTCGGTTTCAGCCTTCGATTTGAATCAGCCAAAGCTCTCGCAGCACCATAAACTGAGCAATTGACGGTCCAGAGGTCGGCCTCTTGCGAGATATCTCCACGAAGGGAGGCATCCATTTCAGCCAGATCTTGGGGCTTAAGAGGAACTTGCATGTTGATGTTCCTCGTTGTACTGAAATTGCGATCAGTATGCATACGCGCCATAATGCCTCCGCGAACAGGGATAATACTGGCATCGTAGCAGTCTAGCACGTCATTCTTAAGTTGATCCGTCCACTGAATGTGGGCGTTTCGCCGGTTCGTCGTCGTGTTTCCATCTAAATTATTTTCAGCACCCCGAACTCTAGGGTGATCGGCATTGTTTGCCAATCCATTGTCGGGTGCTCTGCGCGTTCGATCGTTTTGAACCGTATCTACAACATTTTGGTTTGTTTGTTGGTTTCATTGTTGTTCCCACGAGCAGCTAGGGGAAGGGTTTGTCAATCCTTGTAGAGTCCAGCGTGCAAGGATAAGGCTGATACTCTGAGACGTCGCGCGGTATCCCAGAGTCACCGTTAAAGACACCTCACCCAGGTGCCCTGCTGCTATCGGCACGGTTCTCACACCTTCGCTTAGGGGTTATTCCTTCGGGACCATCCCTGGATAATTGTCCGCGACTGCTTATTAATTATTGTAGCCATATTCAGCAGAAACCCTTGGTACGGGGACCCTCTATCCGCAACCCGAGGACGCGTTCGGTGGCTTTGTCATAAGCCCTTCGGGTCTATCCCAAGAGAATCGAAACCGAAACCGAATATATGGGGCGTTATTTCTCAAGTGTACCCACTCAAAAAGTCGAAGTTGTCTGATCTAAGTTAAACTTAGGCAAAGTGTTGTGCTATTGGATAGTAGTATATAGGGAAAAAATTTTGTCATTTGGATAAGTATTGATCGAGGGGGAGGGGGTAAAAGTTTTGAGATTTTCGTGGATATCGTCTATTTCGGCAATTTTTAACTCTTCTAATAGCGATGGAAAAAATTTTGACTAGTACAGTTTCGATAGGGATTTTTACGCCCTTTTGATTGGTGCTACGCATTTTATCGAAAAATAAATATTTGACCTTCAAAAATGAAGTTCAAAAATA
>CAKNXH010053137.1:0-22494 GCA_932178445.1 Andricus quercusramuli | reverse complement strand
AATTTTATTACAGAAATTCTAGGAACACAATTTTAGGAATAGTTCCAAGTGACATTCGAAGAAGAATGATACAGCTTGGCAATAAAAATTTCCGGAAGAAATCTACATGTTCGAGCGGTGGCGTAGCCAAAGAGGGAGGTGTTAGACCCCCCCCCCCTAGACTTACGATGGAAGAGGCATATTCAATTAATTTTTGTAAACTATCTCAGTTCACCGTACA
Organism: Andricus quercusramuli; assembly: GCA_932178445.1. Taxonomy (NCBI): domain Eukaryota; kingdom Metazoa; phylum Arthropoda; class Insecta; order Hymenoptera; family Cynipidae; genus Andricus; species Andricus quercusramuli. The sequence goes on along the minus strand of CAKNXH010053137.1, from coordinate 22,274 downwards.
TCTGCTATACGTGCTTAAACTACTTCCCTACCCACTGTCGCAGGCAACACGATCTTCGCTCCAATACCAATTTTTCCCAGCCGTCATAAAAATATTCATTTCAGAAAGCCAAATGTGAACCGTAATTATACCAGTCTTAAGCCTGAAAATTAATTCCATATTGCAGAAAAGTATAAACAGTAGGTAATTTATGCTACTCATAAAATGAAATTAATACACATTTTGACAAATGAGTTTCCCTGAATATGGTTCGATTAAATAAATTTTATACAACAGAAAAGTGTTCACTTTCCTTGCAAGTCTAAATATTCTTTTGTAGATGAATAAAAAAAGTCAACACCAGGGGGATGACACGATTTTCGCTTTTGCATTAGAGGTGCGTATCAGTTTTGTGAAGAGCGGCGAGTCGTGAAACATTGGCGCCACCTCTGCGACGCCCTGTCTGCCCGTTGTCTGTTATTATTTTGCATATAAAAACTCGTGAAATGTCATAACTTTGGCGTTATTTTATGAATTTACGGATAAATGTGTTATGAAAAAGGGGGGCATCAATGTATAGTAGCGAACAGTCGATCAGAGTACGACTCAAAAAGGAAGTTTTAGCTCCGGATGGAACGGTCATAGCGGTAAGTATTATGATTTGTTTACATAGATGTCTTTTAACCTAAAATAATCGAATGGCTCTGATGGTTTCATGATTACATTTATTTTAATTTTTGATATTTTCTTCTTGTTGCCAAACTTTTAGATTATTGTGATAGTGTGTAAAATTATAGCTTAGATATTTTTTTTTTAATCTTAACAATAATTTAAGACCCTTACTATCTTTAAGAAAAATGTAAAAGTAACATTAATGACAGTTTTGAAATATCGCTGATTTTCGTCATGCGTGTACAATGACATTAATTTATTAATAAATTCAAGTATTGAAGTAAATTATAATTGTGAAATAATGATTTTCTCGCAGTCAGAATAGTACAAGAAACCTAAATTAAAAAAGGATAATTTTGCGAAAAAGAAAGTCCCGAAATTATGCAAAACGTAGTTTTCCCTGATTGTACATAATAAATTATCACGTTCTATCGGCATAATAATTGCTATACTTTTATCGTAGTATATTTGTAAACAATTATATAATTATATTTATTTAAATATATCAACCTGGCATTTATTACTCCTATATACACTCATACTGACTTTACTCCATTTTTGATTCATATCTCCATCTTTTGATTCAATTTTTGAATGAATAAATGACTGAATGTACAGTAAAGTTAATAGCTTTATTACTGATAATCTTTTCAGCCGTTTCATGATCAATACAATATACTAAATATTAAAATTATGATTTTTATCATTTCTCGTATATTTTTATTATAATTTAATAATACATTAAGATCATTATAGTCATTAAAAATAGCAAAACTATTTTTTATATTGTCATTTCAGAACATTTAGTTTATTTGTTTTGAACTTTAAATACGTAATCTTTACATTTTATCATTTTACTCTACTTTAAAATTAAAAACCGACATTTCCAGTGAATGTAAGGTCTATTTTTTAATCCTAGATATTTTTTTAATTCCAGAAATAGTTAATCCTTGCTTAATTTAAGCTCAATGTTTTTCAAATTTTCCATAAACGTAAAAAATATTACAAAAACGGAGAAAAATACTAAATCTTCCATAAATCTAATCAGCTCTAATTCAAATGTAGGGCGTCGCGCTAGTGGCGCCAGTGTTTCATTCTCTGCCGTCCTTCACAAAACTGACACAGCGCATTTGTATGTCGAGTCACCCCCCTGGTCAACACTAAACGGAATAGCGAATGCAGCCAATATTGCTGCATTATTGGTAGTACTTAATAAAAAACATTGGAATACAAAATACCGTAAAATGGGGCTACAGCGGATTATTTTTCTCGGGTTTTTACAATTGATGCAAAAAAAAATTAAAATGAGATATTGATGCTTCAAAAACATCATTTCTATCTGACCATCTTTTTTATTATACAGAACAAACTTACATTTAATTAATAAACAACTGTGTATCGTCGGTTGAAGTGTAAGCGACTTTACCCCACAATGTTGTTTTAATTTTTTTACAAAAATCATTCTGCAGAACGAAAAAAAATTGTATTCATGTGAAAATTTGCATAAATCTTGTTCCGATGACAGGAAATATGACCCATTGCACAATTTTTCACAGACTTCTACAAGTCAAGTTTTTTACGAGTTTTTTACGCAACCTAACCAAATTTTCAAAAGTAAGAATCTTATACGAATTCACTTTTTATTTGTTGGAACTGACGAATGTGTAAGATTTTAAATAAAGTTTAACATGTGAGAAAGAAAACAATCGTTCATCTTTCGATTTTGTATTCAGAAAAAAGAGATAATTAAATATATAAAATAAAGTTGCGGGTGAGCACCCGGTAAGAAGAGAAGAATTCAAAAAAATTAATACTTTCATATTTAAACGAAAGAGTGAGCATTATTTAATTTGTTTTGAATTTGCTAATTTTCCATCGGGAAAAGTGCCCAACGAAAGAATAGGTTTATCTTCGAAACCAATTCTTTTCTATTTCCTTAACGAATGCCGCTTGTGTTGTGTTCCATACAGGCGAACATATTATATATTTTTATAATTCCTCTTAATGCGAGCAGTAGACGCACCTCTCATGGTTATTTTTAATTCCACACTTACATGCTGTATTTTCGATTAATTTAGAGGAAAGGGCTCGAATTTGATATACCAACTCCTTTTTGATGGATTGCCGGGACTCTATGAACCGAAATTCGATCAATAATAGGTCATTTGAAAGGATATTTAATAACCTTTCGGATGGTTTCATTTATTTTTTCATATCATCAACAAGTCTTTCTTAAATAAAGATTTTCCAAGAAACGAGTTTCTCGAAAATCGGCAAATGGTGGCTCTAATTTGATATACCTACACTGTAAAAAAAGTGGTTGAAAATTACCGCATTAATCAGTGGACATAAAAATACCAGTGATTAATGTGGTAATTTTACTGCAATAGTTGAAAATTGATATTATACTTTAAAATCACATGCACACAGGAAAATTCTCGTAACGTCACTTTCAGACATTGTAATTTTACAAAACTTCCTCTTGCAAAATTCAACTGCCAATGTAAAATGGCGAAGGCATGTTTCATTGCGCATGCGCTAGGTAAACCCCGGGTATTTTGAGTTTCTATATCTTGAAAAGAATATTAAAATGAAAAAAATGTGTGGATGATGAAACAATTTTTTATTTATGAAGAAAAACATGTGACGTCAGAAGCAAAAAACGAAATACAGCATAACTCTTAATGTCACGTGCAGGACTTGAGGTAGAATACTTTGGTTTTTGAACAAATTAAAAGTAAAAACGCACTCTTTAAAGTATTATCACACATAAATATGATTAGACGTTCTTATCAATATTCGATGCGTATACTCCACTCTAAAATTAGCCAGTTTTCAAAATTATTTATAAAATCCAGAAAAAGCTTGTTCAAACAAGAATAACAGTATTATTTCGAAGTAATTTAGAAAAATAAAAACCAACCAAATATAATTGTAAACCATTTTCCATGAATAAAATAAGCTGTTGATCATAAGTTTAAATAAGAATTACAGCTTCATTTTTATAAATTATTATCAAGGTTTGATGAATGTAAAAGATGACTATAGTAGAGTACATACTTGCACAATCCTTAATCCTAAATCTACTGGACGTTTAAATCAGAATATTACAATCAACTTGGCACGTTTTCTTTGGGAGAAAAACAAAAAGAGAAACTTTATAAAACAGTTTGCGAAATGATGTGCTTGAAGTTTCAGACGTCTAACTGTACGAATTTTATTTTTTATCTGATAAAACTTTGAAGATATGTAAATTAAAATTAGGAAAATATATTTCTTTCATTTTAACGTTTAGAAATTTAGGTTCTTACGTCTTTTGTGAAACAACATAACATTTTTCAAACAAAATAAAATTATTGAACGCATCTTATAAAATAGTTTTAAACATATAAATGTGATAGAAAGTTCTTAAAGATATAATGAAATACATAGAATTTTTTTCATGCGTTAAAAGTAGACAACGATTTTAGTTGGAAATTCCTTTTTGCAATCTCTTATCAATAAACATACATTGGCTCTATTGAACGCTTAAATAAGGATACTATCTGTCGCCTCATAAACATGCAACTAGACGCGTGAGTGCGTTACGAAATATGCCCAATCCATAACTAAGGACAATAATGCACAAGACCTTTGTAACTTTTATAATACTTTGACGTTCTAAAAATAGATATCCAATTTTTTTAACACAAACTTTTTCAATGAACAACGAAAAATAGCATGAGAATAGATGAGTTTAAAGTTTTGAACGTATAAATTAACGTATTATAGTTTTTATTAAATAAATAATCTTAAATGTGTACATTAAAGTTCAGAAATAAATGTTGTTTATTTTAACGTTCAGAACTTTAGATAACTACGTCTTTTGTGGAACAATATTTCATCTTTCGAACAAAATAAAATTATTAGGCATCTTATAAAATAGTAGTACATCACTTTGGCGTTCTAAAAATAGTCAAGAAATTGGCGGAACAAATGCTTGGGATCGCAGAACGAAAAAGCCTGTCCAATGATTTCACTTCTTTGTTTAAGAAATGTTATTGCGTATTTAACTCCACAGTGGCAGCGTTTTCAGTCTGACCACAAAACTTTTTCAGCTTCTTGTAGAATGTGTTAACTTTCGCGATTTTTCGCACACTGTCTGGAGACTTACTGCTACCTTCTGGATGTAGATTCAGAACATATCTCTGTAGAAATTCAAAAGAGCAAGCGTACGCTTCAAGATAACGTCTGTTCCAGACAAAAAAACATGCATAAGCCCAGAGAAATGCATCCATGAAGTTTGTGCAAGAATCTACGTGCGTTTCATCAAATATCAAGTCATAAAGTCTATTGCCTTTCGAGCCTGTAAAGTGTAACAAATCAAGTTTTTATATTAAAATTTCTTTGTTACCATTCAAGTTTTAGAGGTAAGGAAAATTTGCACGATTGCAATTATCATATTTCTTGATAGCGTACCGTGGATTACAATAAAAGGACCAGTTCGTGCAGGTTCAATGTCTGCCCAGGTTTTGTCAGCCTGCAAAGAGATAAGCATATATAAAAATTTTGTTTCACTTTTCTATATTCACAGTTAGCTTCTTTAAAATCCAAACTTACCGGACATTCCTTAATCAACTTCTGTACGTCTTCCTTGAAGTGTTTAAATACTATTGTCAGTATCTCATAGTCATCATCGGCGCTTGTTGCAGCGGTCAGATTGCATGCACGTCCGTAAGCGAAAAGTGCTACTCTATCAGCGTTGAAATTATCTCTCACCAGTTCAACTGGATGGCCCATTTGTAGCTTGTAAAGATGACATAAATATTCTCTCCGAAATATTATAGGCCATGATACGTGTAGAGAAGTAGGAGTTGGTGGTTTCTCGAAATCATTGACGAATTCTCGTACAGTTTTCAAGGAGGCTGTTAAAAGTGATACAATTTGATCGTGAACAGTGGCCTGTTCCACTATTCCCAGCTGCAGTTCACTATTGATACGGATCAAGTCATTTCTTTTTTCCTCAACAGTGACGTCAGTTTCTTCATCAGGATGATGTTCAGGTTGCCAGTTCAGCGCTCCAACTTTAGCCTGTAGAAGGAAACGCGCCACGCAGGCAGACGTTTTCTTTTTCTGAGTGGTTGATGATCCCGCCTTCTGTATACGCATCAAGTAGCTGTTATGATTCTTAAGGGAGTCATAAAATCCCGTGTAGCCGTTGCCATACCTCTTGCCATGTTTTCTGTCTTCTAACGAATCTGGATATTTTTCTACTATCGATTTTGCAACTCTACGCAAAACTGAAGAAGGTATGTTTGTACAAATGTTCCTCATCTGGAGGATGACTTTGTGAACTATTTCTACTTGAAGGCCCTTTCCACGTACGCCATTTTGCAGCATGTTTAAGTACTCTGAACCTAGATTAGCCCAGTTATATTCATAGTCAAACCAAACATTCAAGTTAATGTCTGTTAAGGTTCCCATAGGAATAAAGTCACGTTCTTGAACAGAAACATTTGTACTGATAGGAATTTCTACAACCCCGGCATCTGGAGTAGGAGTCAAATCTGTTTGATTTTGATTGGAGTTTATCGAGGTATTTAAACCTATTTCTGTAAGTTTGATGCCTCCAACTGATGAATTGGAGGTATCTATTCCGAAAGACTCATTATTCGAAGGCTCATTTGGTTTCCAAACTTCATGAGTTTCAAGAATCATAAGCGTTTCTTCAGAAAAATGTTTCAAGACAGGATCATCTTCAATTTCCGTTCCATCTGATTCTAAAACGAGCCGAGTTCCTATTATTTTTAACTTTTCACTGCTTTTCGCAATCAAATCTGGTACGCTACAATGTAGAAAAAGTGAAATCTTTCTACTGCGATCGCTCGACCATATTTTGAAGACGCTCGCCATCTACAAAAAATAATAATGACATAGTCGTGAAACAAAATGGTCTCATGTAAATATATTAATAGTCCGATAATGCGGAAGAGTGTATAAAAAAAATGGTTGCCAAAGAATTCGGATTTATAAAGTCCCTTGGACTTGCAGGTTTTCATTCATATCAATTTAAAAAAAAAATAGATCAATAACGAAAGCTTTATTTTGCAAAGTGTAAAAGTTGAAATGTCTTAAGTCATGAGGAAACATATTTCAAGGTTATTCACTCAAATTATTAGGCTATGCAATTTCAAGTGGTCACATGTTACTTGTTGGGGGAAGAGTTAGGGAAATTCGACTAATTCAATCAATATTATAAATTTATTCAAATAATGCAAAGGCTAGAGTCAATATAAAATAATTTACACTTGCAATAGCGTGATGCATATTTTACAATACTTACACTGCCAAACTAGCTACATATCAGGATCAAAGGGAGAGTATTTTGGCAGGTATACTGAACTTGACGTGGTTAGAACTATCTCCGGAAAGGGATGTGGAGAGAGCAGTGATGAATGTGGGAATATTTGCAAGATTTCATGAGACACTTTATCAATGTCTACTATTTCATAAACACCTTGCTCCAAGTTAGCAATTATTTCAGTCGTGCGTCCAATAAAAAAGATATCCGTCTTACCATGGTTAATCAGAATGAGCTCAATTCGACAAAGTACAAAATTGCCCCATACACTCTTCTTGACACAAACGGACATATTTTTTGAATAGTGCACACCCTGAAAAATGACTTTTTTAGAAACATAGAAGGTGTTTTCGCTATGATCTTTAAAAAAGCGTTCCACAAGGGAATTAATTTCGTTCCTGTGATTTCCCGGCTCATAAAGCGAAGTCTCAGAAGATTCTGCCAGCGATAACAAATTATTTTTATGTAATGCTTCCCTTTCCTGATGTTTTGTTGATAAGGTTTTCGTGATATTTTTAAAATTATGACAATGCCTAGCAGTGTTTTTCATTCCCCTATGCTTACTTTCTAGCCGTATAGTTTGTAAGTGCTTTACCGGTCCCAATTGTTTAATTAGTTCCGGTTAGTGACAAAGAAAATGATGTTTTGGTTTCAATGGAATATTCGGAAATGCACGTATCCGCAGTTGTAAAAACTCGTTAATTTTATTATTAAGAATAACAATTTGCCCGGTTGACAAAGCAGGAGCGCAAATAGTAGCACAGACCTCTCGCAAACATGAAAGCATCTGCCAGGCTGGATCTCTGGTATCACGAATTACATCGTGAATAGCTACAGGGAATATATGAAGCAATCTTCTTATATGGCTTGCCGTACCGCATAACTTGGTATATGATTCCTTAATTATCGGAAGACGATTTGTGGAAGTGTTATCAGTCGATAGTTTTAAGTTCTGAAGTCGATAATTTAAGAAGCCTATCCTGAACCACTTTTTCTTTAAAAAGCTTCTAATCGCGAGCATTAAATCGTATTGAATTATACCCTCATGTAAATCATGCGCGATGCACGGAGGTAATCCTGGGTTGCAAACGTGATAACCTTTAATTTTGTTAAGAGGAGAATTTCTTTTTATACCTTTAACCATTTTACCAGATCGTACCGCATCACGAACACATTCGTTATAAGTTTCAGGAGTTCGTATTTTTTTTGGTGAGTAATCATTCGCTCGTAATTGTGCAAGAAGAATTTCACAAAATCGGCAAAAGTAGTGCGATCTGCTGAAATTTTCAGTCAGTTCACCAATTTGGTGACTTCCCAAGCTGTCGCCAAGCATGAGGACTAGAGTTCCCCGATATGTAACCGACCCGTCTGCAAAATCAAGTGTAATGCCCTCCGCCGCCAATAAATTTATGTCTTCTATGACTTTCTTTAAAACAGCGTCCCACCCAAAATTAGTTATATACTTTTCACGACATAATAATACAAGTTGCACATTACTTATTTTAGATCTAAGATGAGCTGGTAAATTACCTAGCAGCATGTAAATAGCCACTATTTTAAATTTCCCTTTGGATGCCCCTATTGGATTACAGACCTCAAACGCGTCTTGGTATAAAATTATTTTCAAGCCATTAACACAATGTACAAAAAATTCATTGTTCTTTACAACATTACCGTCTGAAAAGTCAAAAAAATTCCCCTCTCTTGTCGCTGTTTCATTAGGATTCTCAACGTTATATCGGATATTGTCGTTTTTTAATAACTTCTCCAAGCTTCTTAAGATAGGAACGTAGTGCAGATGACACCCACTTTTGTTTCCATTTGGCAGAATAATATCTACCTGTACTGGATCAATAATATCAAAATGTTGTCGACAGTATTCTTTTCGCATATACGTTGTTCTTAATAGACCATTATTTAAATCGTGAGCTTTTATCATTTCTGCGAAAGTTTTTCTAAATATATTTAATGCAAAATCTTTTTGTTCTTGTGAAACATTGCTTGTATTTACCTCGAACTCGTAATTATTCTGCCACGTTTGGAAGCCCGACGCCCAACTATGTAACAAGGGCTGCATTACAGCTTCAGTTGCGCAATTTTTGACAGTCGCTGTTAGATAAACTTTAGCAAGATCTTCAACAGAAAACGAATCAAATGCATTTTTGTTTTTTGTACCTACAGACACTTGAGCAGTTTGAGCAAATTCTTCTGGAGCACTGACCTCACATTCATTATGTGCAGTAGTGTTATGCGAGCTAATATCATTATTGTCCCCCATGCTACTTTGTTCTTCACGATGCGTTCTACTCATATGGATTCTTAAAGCATTCGCAGTGAAAAATTTTTTATTGGGAGTCGGACACTGCGGATATAAACATAATATACCGTTATGAGATTCGTTAAAATGTTTGTAAATATGACCCTTAAGTATTTTAATGTTTTGACATTTAAAATAACAATTGCTCTGTCTACAAATTAAAAATGAGCTACTTGTTTCATTTCGTCTGTGGTCCCGGTACAGGTGTTGCTTGAAGCTACCGTATTTATCATACTTTTTTGTACATCCAGGGTACAGACAATGGATTTGTAAATCAGCATTAAACGCATGAATTTTTTGATGTTTATTATATGCCACTATGTGTTTGAAAGACTTACTGCACAAAACACACGAGAACATCGTAAGAAGAAAGGGGAACGTCTATTGTGGAATTGAGCTCATTTTAATTTTCCATTTACCTAAGACATTTATCATACAGTTATCGCTGTTCGTTCAGAACATTTTTCCCAATGCGATATAAATCAATAAAACCTTGCATTCCGCTTATTTTGTAGGAGTATGATTAAGAAAGGAACGTTGCAGACATGTAGATCTTGTATCAATCCGAATTACGCCACGTGAGCTGTAAAATGTTAAAATACAAGTACGGTTTTGTAATCATAGATCTGGATGGTTCTTGAAATTAAAAATTCTTTATAATTATAATAATTTCGGTATCAAAGTTTAATTTTCTACGTTAAAAAATAATTTGAACTTGAATTAAAGCCATGTGATGAGTGTGTCACGTGAGCAGATTCCTACCTTACCGGCACTTGTTTTATATGTCAACTTATTTTCACACGAATTGCCACATCGAGCTAAAAATGTAGGATGATGAATAAGAAGCACCAAGAAAGGCGGCTCTAGTCCTAAATTGTAATAATCATGAAAAAAGAAAAGAAAAAAATGATTACAAAAATTTTTTTTTCATGTTTTTTACAATTCAGGACCAGAGCCGCCTTTCATAGTGCTTCTTATTGATTATCTCAAATTTTTAACTCGATGTGGCTATTCGTGTGAAAATAGGTTGATAATTAAAAAAATTGTCAGGAAGGTAGGAATCTGGTCACGTGACCCACTCGTCACATGGCCTTAATCACAATTTTTAATTTTATATAAATTATTATGATAATATTCATATACAACATAATATTTAATTCTATAGAATGAAAAATTATAATTGAATCCAAAACGTTTTAAATTCGAGATGTTGACTTTTCTCGAAATCTGGTGTAATCCTTCTATGCAATCTCATGAAATCTTTGAAACCCTTTGAAATATTTTATTTTGAGAACATGTGAAATCTTTTGGAATCCGCCGCCCATAAAATCCATTTATATTCATCAAATCTGAGAAATTTCTTTAATATCCCTTCAAATTGTTGAAATTTTTTGAAAATCTTTGGAATCTTATAAAATACCCTAAAATTAAGAAACCATTTAAAATCCTTTTGCAAAACTACGAGCTTCTTTCAAAATTTTGTACAATCTCCGAACTTTGGAATAATCTTTAGAAATACATTGAAATATCACAAATTCTCTGAAATCCCTTAAAATATTTTGAATCCAGACGAAATCTTGTGATATTCTTGAAATTCTTTGGAAAAATCTTCGAAATGCTTTGGTTTCTTTAGAAATCCACTGAAAGCCGCTGAATTCCCACAAAATCAAAAAAAATTCCTTGAAACGTTTTCAAATTCCTTGATATATTTTAAAGTTTGAGTACCCAAAAACCTTTGAAACCCTAAGGCATCTTTGGAAATTTCATACAATTTTTTTATGGTTCTTATATCCTTGAAATTATATGGAATCGCTGAAAATACTCTATAATCCCTTTGAGTTTTTTTATATCCTGTGAATTCACATGAAATTTGTTCAGTTTCCATAAGATCGATTCAAATCCATTATAATAGTTTTCAAAATCTCTGGAGTCCCCTCAAATTTGATTTAATTCTTTAAGATCACATGAAATCCCTTAAATTTTGTGAACTCCGTTTGAGTGTTTCCAAATTTCTTGAAATTATATAAAATCTCTGAAATCTTGTGAAACTTCTTGAAATTCCTTAAATTATTGCTGTTGAAATCTTCGAAGCTCCGATAAATCTGTCGAGATCCCTATCAATCTTTCAAATCTTTTGGAATGTTTGAAATCTTGAAATCTGGTTTACACTAAAACGTCGAGTGATAAACGTCTAATTTAAATTCAACAATTTTGAATTATAAATTCAATTAAGTTCATCTTTAGTTCAGTGTTTTCAATATTTACCAAAACAAAAAAACTTAACATTTTTTCCATTTCGGATTGCTCAAAGTGATGTTATGCATTCACGAAAAAAATCAGTGTTTTGAATAAAAAATTATATCTCTCCATCAACATTTTTCCATTCTTCACGTTTTTAATTTGAAATTTCAAATTATATAAATAAAAAAATATAGTCTAGTTAAAAATGTAAGATTCTTTGTCAGTTATGAAATATACAATTGAAGTTTATGATTCCAACTTAACATTATACAACTTAGCATATACCTATACAATGCAATATAAAATTGTTTACACTTCAACCTGAAATATTTGATATTAACACGATTGCAATCACATTCTATTCATTTAAAGTAGGCATACCGACATTTTGGTGTGAATAGCCTAATTTTCTCGATACTCCCAAAACTCGAATGCTTATGAAATTTCAGTTTTCAGTTATTCGTCTGTCAAATTTTAACGAAGAAAACCGTACTTTTTTGTAATAAAAAAATGTAAAAGTGAACTTTTAGCATAAAATCAAACACTGTCATTGTCTTGAGTTAGAAAATTTACAGTTTTCACGTGCAGTTTCTATTTGCACAGTTTTAACATTTGCTTTTCAACGGAAAAACCTACTAAGTGACATGTGCCACAGAGACTATTTTCGGACATTGGAAAATAACCTCTACGGCCAATGTCATTCACTACACGTTTTTCTCTTGGAAAAAAGCTATATTTTCATATGACACACAAAACAATCAATAAAAATTCATGAGAAATCTCGAGACAAAGAGATACATAACCTCAAAATTGGCATGATATTATAACTATTTAATTGAAAAAGATCCTTTATAAATATTATAGTTTCAACGTGTCTAAAGGAGGAACTTTTTCTACTCACCTTATATACCAAATATCAGTTTTATTTTTGAAATTTTTAAAGCTCCGATAAATCTGTCGAGATCCCTAACAATCTTTCAAACCTTTTGGAATGCTTGAAATGTTGAAATCTGGTTTACACCGAAACGTCGAGTGATGAACGTCTCATTTAAAATCAACAATTTTGAATTAGAAATTCAATTAAGTTCATCTTTAGTTCAGTCTTTTCAATATTTACAAAAATACTATACTTAGGAGATAAACACGCACGCTAACGCGTTGTTGTCGGGTGACACCGGCCGGGTCAATTTGTTTTTCTCTGCAGCGTCAACAGCGCGCCATCAAGCGATTAATAGTGGAATTACAAAATTCTGGTAAAATTTCCATCGTTCTGCTTTTTTACACTTTCCATGTGAATTGGATTACAGTACATTTTGTGATTTTAAAGAAACCTGGTAAAAGTGCATGATAATATCTGTTATAATATGGTTGAAATTTATCATGTTAATCACTGGTATTTTTATGTCCACTGATTTCTGTGGTAATATTACACTTTTACGGTAAAATTGATACAAAGATTGCGAAATCGCACTGTTAATCACTGCAAGTTCACAATAAACGTGTAGAATTAACGCAGGAATCATAGTAAAACGTTTACAAACCGACTTGCAATGTTCAACCACTTTTTGATGTGTAAACATCTTAGACCTCGATATGGGTAGTCGCGCCTGATTCGAATGAAACCACGACTGCATAGTGTAATGCTACATGTAACGCAGGCTTGTCACGCACACGTTGTGTCTTATGGCACAGACCGGAGGCTCGCTTTTCTTCACCCACAGACAGGAGCCCTTCAGTCTCTCTTTGCCCATCTCTCTCTCTCTCTCTCTCCTTTTCCATCTCTCTCTCTCTCCTTTTCCATCTCTCTCTCTCTCTCTCTCTCTCTCTCTCTCTCTCTCTCCTTCTCCACCCCTTCTCTCTCACGCATTTTGAATTCATATTAAATTCTGTAGAGTTCAATTTAGTGTACGATAAAATATACCGGAAAAGAAAATTGAAATCCGGCATATTTTGCCGGACTAGAATACTTGATCTTATGTTATCTTAAAATCGTGGAAAATTATTGTTTTCTGGATATAAGTGATAGAATTTAATTATCTTCTTCAGGAAATATAATTAGCCTAATTCTAAATGTAGATGCGTAATATAAATGCCACACAATGTATTCTTTCAGAGAACTCATATCGGTCCGCACCGGTATTTTATAAACAAAGCTTGACTAAGCAGGCAAAGGAGAAAATGCGTTTTAGGAAAGGAGCCGTACGTAAATTACGTAACGGATAATCGACCCTCTCCACCCCCATGTAACGAACCGTAACTAAATGTTTCTACCCCCCTATTGCTGTACGTAATTTATGGTTTCCAGAAATAATAAGATATGGGACTTGAAACTAGTGGAAATTAGTTGTATTTAAGATAATGCGTGCTGTGCAGGGAGAAAACTTCATTTTCAAAATTCTATGATTTTTCTTCGACCAATTTTTTTTCTTTAACCATTAACATTCAAATCCCATTAACATGCATATACAAATCAAAAATTTTGAAATTTATTTCTTTTAAACAAAAAAAGTGACTTTTCTACGATAAGAGATGACTTCTTAAGAAAATACTTAAATTTTCTACAAAATAATTCAATTCTCTACAAAACAATTCACTTTTCAAAGAAATAGTTCAATTTTCAACCTTAAAAGAAAATTCGTAACAAAAAGTTTAATAGTTGATAGTTCAACCTAGAAGGATGAAATGTAATTGAAAAAAAATTAATTTCAAAATCAAAAAGACGAATTTTCAACAAATAAAAAGATTTCTCAGTGATGAAAGAAAAAAAAGTTCACCTGAATTGTTGATCCTGAAAACCAAAAGACGAATTTTCTGTACAAACATTGAATTTTCAACAAGTAAAATAGGAATTTTCAGAAAAAAAATTAATTTTCAACAAAATAGTTAAATTTTTAACCAAAGAGGTAAAGCTTCATTAAAAACAAATTCAAAAGAATAGTTCAACTTTTACCCACGCAGTTAAATTTTCAATTATAATAAATCAGTTCTCAACTAAATAGTCAAACTTTAACAAAAAAGAGACGAATTTTCAAATAAAAATATGAATCTTCAACGAAATAATTATTTTTTAACAAAGTGGTTCAAAAAAAATTTTCAAACAAAAAACTGTTTAAATAAGAAGTGAATTTTCTACGAAGGTATTTGAATTTTCAACCCAAAAAGACGATTTTTCGATAATAGCAGTTAAATTTTCATGCAAAAAGGATGCCTTTTTAAAACAATTATTTAATTTTTAATCAAATAGTTGCATTTTCATCGAAGAAAGATCAATTTTCTACTAAAGCAGATGAATTTTTAAATCAGAAAGACAAATATTCAAAAATATAGTTGAATTTTCATCGAAAAAATATTTAAATTAATTTTTCTACACAAAATGTGAATTTTTCTCAAAAGATAAATTTTCTACGAAATAGTTGAATTTTCAACCAAACAGTTGCATTCTTATCAAAAAAAGATTAATTTTCTGCTCAGATAGATGAATTTTTTAATAAAAAATATACATTTTCCAAAAAATAGTTGGATTTTTATCCAAAAAACATTTAAATTTATTTTTCAACACCAAAATATGAATTTCTGTCAAAAAGTAAATTTTCTACGAAATAGTGGAATTTTCAAGCAAAAAGATTAATTGATGAACAAAACTGTTGCATTTTCAAACAAATAATAAAATTTACAACTAAAAAGACTATTTTCAGGAAGAAGCAACGGCAAAAAAAGAAATATAAATACAAAGCAAATAAATTACTAAGAAGAATGTTATATCAGGATTACCGCAAAACTTAATTTTAAAAATTCTCTAATTTTTCCCTAACCACTTTTTCATTTTCCCTGACCATTAATATTCAAAAACCAGAATATTACATTTGTAACATTTTGAACCTAGAATCTTTTATAAGCGGAATAAAATAATTTTAAATAAAAGTTGAAAATTTTCAAATCTATTCGGTTTGACAGTTATTTAAAGTTATTTAAATCTCGGACTTTTGTAAGATTTTTTTCCAAATCCCTGACTTTTTCCTGAATTAAAAAAAATTGTTGTTGGCTAGGTTCCTTTTTTCACTCACCAGTTTTCTTTGGTGCGTAAAGTTGAATTCATATTAAATTTCTGCACAATTTCTGCGAGATACTTATTTAATTAGTGAATTTCCGAAAGTTACATACATGAATGAAGGAAGACCCCCCCCCCCCTTCAGTAACAAATCGTAACAAAATCTTTTGACCCCTCCCTCCCCCTTAAGCTGTTACGTAATTTAAGTACGGTCCCAAATAAAATAGTTTGAAGAATGAATCAATGAATTTTTTAAGTGTTGAAAATTATATCATTTTTGAACAATTTTAACTTAAAAACAGTACAATTTAGTGATTATAAGTTGTTTCTTGAAAATCTTAAATGAAAAATGTCATTTACAAATGAAAACTTAAAACAATGAAACAATGAAAACTTTAAAATAATGAATATATTAATTGAAATGTTTTTGAAAATTAAAAAAATATTTTGAAGTTTCAATCTGATGCATACATTTAATTAATTACGTAAGGCATTCAAATTGAAATAGTTCAATTGTTAACGTAAAAATCTATAAATTATTCAATTATAAACAGATTCAGAATCGTCTTATAAAATCAATTTTATTATAATTCTATTGTTAAGAGTCGTACTACAGTTCAATTTTAAAAAAAATCTGCCCGCTTCGCGGGCACATTCTCATCGCGCGCTTCGCGCGCGGCTCGCTTCGCTCGCAAGTTTGAGCGCGCCTAGGGCGCGCGACTGTTGGATCTCGCGCTTCGCGCTCGATCATATATTCATCTCGCGCTTCGCGCTCGATTATGTATTCACCTCGCGCTACGCGCTCGGGCGTATTCACATCGCGCTTTACGCTCGATTCCTCTAGATCTTTGAACTTCGTGTTCGACTTCGATGAAAAGAAAAAGTTTATTTCTAAATATTAGAAAATTATCAAAACCTCTACACACATTCTCATCCAGATACCCGCGCTTCGCGCTCGATATTTGATTTCAAATTCATTTGAACCCTGCGTTCCACGCTCGGTTCTGTGCACCGTATAATAGAAACAAAAAAGTTTGAGCGCACTTACGGCGCGCGATTTGGGCGTCGCGCTTCGCGATTTGTATTTGATTTCAAATGAACAATAATTATATAAATTAAGCGACAAATTTTATTAGTTAAAATGTTATTTTAGATTTTCCGTTTTTCAAAAAAGTTATTTTTTTCATTTTGAATATATTCTTACAACGAAAATGGATTTTTCCAAAGTTTTCCAAAAATTTGATTTCTTTTACTGTCAATGTTATTTTCACGAATAAAATAAAAACTACGCGTCCTATCGAAACATGATGGATAACAAATTTGTACCTCTTCTTTGAATGAACAAATGTTGTCTCCGTCATGTTTTTCGTAGCTTGTGTTATTCGTCTAAAAATTTATTTTTTCTATTTTCAATGTTGTTTTTTATGAATAAAACAAAAACTATGCATCATATCAAAAAGTGAATAATAACAAATTTGTAGATCTTTTTTAGGTGCATAATTTTGGTCCAGTCATCTTTTGTCGTATCTTGCATAGTTTCACAGCAAAATGGAATTTTTGATTTCTCATTATTTTGTTGTGCGATCAGAATTTAAATTTTTTATTTTTTGAAAAATTCAAAAAGTTATTATGAAAATATTGTAAGGTGTTCAAAAATCAACGTTTTTCTTCTCTTGACTTTTTTTCATAACGTGCGTTTTTCGGCTTAAAATGTTCATTTTCGTTTGTTTTTTGGAATTTTGAAAATGCTATAACTCTGGTAATTTTTTTTTTATCTGAAAAAGTCATTAGGATATTTTTTTCCTCTTTTTGCTTACTACTAACAACCGTCCATAGAATTTCCAAATCTTCAAAAAAAGTGTTCTCAAAAATTTTCAAAATGTGCTCACTTTTTGAAATTTCATCCGAAATAGCTGGTTAACGAACTTGTTCTTTCTTTTTAGGCCCTAAAAAAGTGTGCCAAAGCACAACCCAATCTGATTATTTTTTCGAAAGTTATCGTGCCTACAGACAGAGAGACAGACAGACAGACAGACAGACTGACTGACAGACACCTTGGTAAAAACCTTTTTTTCTGGCTCAGGGGGTCTCAAAACGTGGAGATTTGATGAAAACCGACCAAGTCAAATTTTACATAAAACCAATACCTTCTCATTAGAATGAGAATGTAATAAATACTTAATTTATATTTACAGTTTATCAACTTAACATTTTTCTTGTTTTCTTTTTTTTTTGTCGAAGTTAACCCGTACCACCGAGCCTCTGAAATTAACATGGGGTTTTAAAAGGGAAAAGCTTGATTTAGAAAAAAATGGGGAAAAGAGCTACTTGTTATAAAATTTTTGTGAATTGTTATTATGCTTAGAAAGTGACCCCAAAAAATGCAAAATAGCAGTTCTCTATTAAATTCATACTAAAACCGGTGTCCTTCGGATTTTCTTTACAAGAATTATTTTTAATTAATAAGGGACGAGTTTCCAAGTATTTTGTAAATACGTTTTTATTATTCAAACAATAATTATTTGTTCATTCAAATCCGGAAAAATATGCCGGATATGTCAATAGAGAGAAAATCTACAGTTTATTATTATTAAAGTAGGGTTATTGTTACATTGTTAGATTAGGATTATTATCCTATTGGAAAATAACTGTCCAGAACCTTTTGCACGACATTATATATAAGAGAAAATAAATTTTTATACTCCCACATCTGCGTGCGTTATTATTTGCTTTATGTACGATTTCAATTTCAGTCAACGTTTACCGACGATGTTTACACATAAATCTGTCTTGGGTCATAGTTTAGGACGCACGCGATTTTTTATTTTACAGTGTATAAAAACATCGAAATACATGTAAAATAAGCAAGTTTCCGATATGAAAATAATTATTAATATTATTTTGGATGATACAAAGTATAATCGAATCTGGTATTTGACATTCTGAAATCTGCAAAGAAGACAAGTTGGACAATAAGCGTTAGTATACACACTACACTCGTCATCGCTAGGATCACATGAATCCACACTAAATAAGCACATACATACACACACTTACTTGCATGAATACATGAACCCATTTTTTTTACCATTCAGGGAGCTGAATAATGTCTAACTGAGATTTTCTGGTATATCAAATTCGAGCCACCCATGGTATATCAAATTAGAGCCACCTGGTACAAAATTTTCATGTTTAAAAAGCATAACCCCTAAACAGAAGCATCTCCATATTTACCAAGCAAAACTATTCTACTAACCCTACTTCACTACTACATACAACATTTATTGGAAAAACTACATTCCCGGAATAATTAATAGACATTCAAGACTTCCCTGGAATGAACTCTGGATATCCGATTTTTTATTTTTCTATCTCACACTTTTTGTGAAGCGAATGAAACAGTGAAACTGTCACTATTTTCCACTACACTTAAGTGCGTAAAGTTCCCACTATTAGCAACCTAGTACATGTTTTAGTTTTCCAGAAATCCAGGTGGCTCAAATTCAAGCCCTATATCAAATTCGAGCCATTTCCTCTAATTCTTTCTAATCCGTCCACAAAATGCGTGCACTTACATGATTTCTATTCCTCCGTGTGCAACTTCCGCTTGGAAATTTCAATTTTTTTGTCCTCTCCCGATCCCTAAAAATGATTTCAGATGTTTAGCAGTCAAGTTGCGAAAAGTTAACCTAAATCAAAAATCCAAAGTCAAACCAAAAAAATGGTAAGCAGGAAATTTCAAAAATTTGATTTCGACTATGCTGGATAGATCGTTTTTTGGCTCCGTATACTTTTTCTTGTGACTGTGTAATCCATGCAAATTCACACAGCAGTAGTGCGTACTACTTTCATATGAGTAAATAATTTCAAGATATTTTATTTTGTTTCTCCTTTAGACTTGATAATTTTTATAATTAAATTTTTTTATAATATATTTCTTCGAATTGATCTCGGTCGGATTGATATGTAACTTACATATTATTTATATATTGTTATTTATGATATCATTTGAACATGATGATCTTTTATATTTTTAAAGTTAATAAAAACTCTATGACTGATTTCTATTCTTTCTTTTACATTTCTCCACTTTTTCATTCCTCCCAATAAGCTTCCATTAGATTTTTCTGAGTCGATTGAAAGGACTAGCTTTTGCGCCTTCAAAGTGACATTATTATCTTTCTTTCTATTATTTCTTTTGCATTCCTCCACTTTTTAATTCCTCCCAATACACTGCCATTTCATTTTTCTAAGTCGATTGAAAGGAATAGATTTTGCTTTTTTTTCTATTCGTTGGTGAAACTTTCGATGGAGGAAAATTCACGTATTAATGAGAATTCAGATTCTGAATTTTTTTGAATTCTTCTCTTCTTACCGGGCAGGTTTCCCCACACGCACCGGTTAGCCGCAGTTCACAGTACTACATATTTATTATTATAATACTAAGTGCAATATTAAATTAAAAATTTAATAATAAATGTGGGCGTCTGCATGAAAAGGGACCTTATGACCGGTATGAAGTTACATATAGGGGCATTTTGGGCATATAGTCGAATAAATTCTCAAAATTTTAGGCCCAAAGTGAACCCTCGGAGTTGAAAAATGAGTAACCAGGGCATTTTTGAAGTTGGAACTTCGAAAAACCGGGTATCGAGAAAAACGCATCTAAACTTGGCGAGTGCCATAAGCACACAAGTTATATTTTTTCTTCGAACATGAAATATACCTACTTCCGGTTACTATCTGGATATGAGTTTAGTCCCAATTAATTCACTATAAGTTCCAGTATCATCCCCCACTCAAACCCAAAAATTATAATTTTGTCCTCAACTTAGAAAAACGCGAATATGTCGTAAACTAGAACCAGCTATAAAAACACTTTTCATAAGGACGCCCCACAAATTTTGATGTAAGAATAATATAATAATCTGTTTATCGTTTAAAACTATATAGAACCAGATGGCTCTGAAGTGGTCTTAATTAATGCATAATTGAAAATATGTTAGGAATGTTTAACGGATGAGCGGGATAATATAGAGTTTTCATGATTTGAAAACAATTTTTCCCGAAAGAATTATAAATGTGACATTAATAAATTTTGTGCTTTAAATTATCCTAATTTTTCCCTGTAAATAGTAACGTACTTCCTGTTCAACCTTTCCAACCCCTCCCTTTATCAAATCCTGGCTACGCCAATGTGTTCGAGGTATTAGTTTCTTTCTGTTCTTGTAAGGGAGAATAAAAATGAAAGGACGGGGAAAAGTGGTGGGAAGGCTCTACCAGACATTACCTAGAGGGACTTTAATGTAGTGACGTTGAGAACCCTTCATGTACTTGTTTTTTTCTTCTTCTTTTAACTTATCGCGGTTGCGGCACAAAACAAAAGGAAACATATCATTCATTTATTGAAACTTTCGCTAAAAATTGTATCGTTTTTCATTTATGAGTTGTAACATTTTATCAGTTATTTTTTTTCGATTTTTGTATAATTTTTTTCCTGGGAAAAATAATGTGCTTAAAAACACAGGCGCGATTTACATACATAAACAAGAAAAAATATACTGAAACGATCCTCCCCTGTCCACTTCTTTCATTTCTAATTAACTTTTTGAATAATTTTGGTTTGAGAATTTTAATGTAATTTGTTGGATTTAGAGTCCAATCAATTTGAAAACAATTACATTGCTTAAAACCTTTTACCACACGATGGCACTAAAAGGTTTGAAGCAATTTAACTGCTTTCAATTTTATTGCACCCAAAATCTAGCAACTTACATCAATATTCTTAAACAAATTTATTATTGAGTGTCAATGTAAACCTGACTCATCATTTTTAAATAATGTTTGTAGCTTGTGCGCATGCACAACCTACTTGAATACGATCTCCATGACTTATTCATAATTTTGATTTCGTGAACGTTTTGCGCATCAAATATATATCTAAGTACAATTGTAAACAAAAGTTTCTGGATTTAATTCCTAAGTAAATGGTTATTTTACGGAAAAAGAAAAGTAAACATATTTATATAACATGGATATGTTTTCCTCGCTTTCTGGGCGTGTTTTGGAGCAGCAAAGTAGGTCGTTAATGGTGGTGGGGTACTTTACCGCTCTAGGCCGATAAATAATAATAAAACGCACTGCTCTACGCGGTACTTTTCCCTTTAAAATGTCTTAAAACCTGAGACTTAATTTAATGAGAAAACTCGGAAACCATACTCTAATTATATAAAATATCGTGCATATCGATGCAGCGAAGTTGTCTTTTTACAGCCGAGAGTGTTTGCAAAACTCAAGGATCACATTTTCATCACACACCTTCGCTTCATGCTCAAATTCTTAGAGAATATATTCAAAGGTTTTGATAACAAGACCATACAATTCTAAAAGTATGTAATTTAAAAGCATTATTATCGATTTAAAATGCACGAACGTTTTACTTTAATCTAAAGATTGACAGTCAAATATAAATTAGAGTAACAATAATTTCAGTACTCAACCAAATAAATATTTTATCGGTGTAAAATAAGTCTTAGGAAGTGCTTGAAAACATTATTCAAATTAATTTCATATTACGCTTTTGGAAGAAAGTTTATGGAAATATGACTGAAGTTAAAAAAAGATTTGTTCAATATTTACCTTTAATTTTCAAGATGCAGCTAATAATATATATATAT
>CAKNXH010053136.1:0-21315 GCA_932178445.1 Andricus quercusramuli | reverse complement strand
TTATGTTTTCGAAACGTTGGCTACAGAATAAAGGATTCAACAACTAACCTCCTTTTTTATTTGGTCTGAAGTATGTCAAAAAAAAATTATAGATTATTATTAAACTATAAGAAAGAATATTTTATTTTTTATTATTTGTATTTTGTACGCCAATAGCTTCAATTTGAGCCATCCCCGAAGAAAATCGGACGAAAATAAAAGCTTCCAACATAGAGGATAATTAACAAAATTTTTCTTATTTTTCTTCTCCTTCAACCACTGATATAAAAAAAATCAAACTATAAGATAGCAAATTTTATTTCTCGTCTGAACTCGGCATGCCAATAGCTTCAATTTGAGCCCTCTCCGAAGAAAATCGGACTAAACGAAAAGCTTTCAGCATAGGGGTCTTCTCATCCCTTAATTTCCCAATCCCTCGCACGAGATTATAAGGGTTTCCTACAAAATCCTGAAATACCGCTGCGAAGTACAATAGATCTATTCACTCTGTTTGTATTTATTTGTGCGCATTTTATTAGCATTTGGCTTCCTCATAAGTATCAAATAAATTTGCTTCCTCATAGTTGGAGCTTCAAGAATTGTCACCGAAAGTTCGTCAATAGATCAATCCACGCGTCTCGGAGACGCGAACAATTACATCTAATTCCCCATCTAAATTCCCCACATTTTTGCACAGGACTTTTAAAATTAAAGGTCACACCATCGACAACTGAAATATAGTAATTGTGAATTCTCTTTCGTTAAAGCTCCTTCGGGTTTAACGAACACATTCTGATCACATGTGTCGTGCGAAAAAAGAGTTGCAAGCAAATATTCAAATACGATTTGAAAACAATTTTGTTATTTTTTATTGTACCTTGTGCTTTTTTTTCAAAAATTTAATTTGTTTATTTGTGATGCCATTGCTCATATTTAAAACAGAAACTACTAGCTTGTGTTATGTTATTAAACATTTCGAAAAAAATCAAATTTTTCAATGCATTATTTTTTATCTTCGTATTATCCAGTGAAGTATAACAGAAATTAATAGAAATTGATGCACAGATAAAAAGATCATAGGAATAAATGATTGAGGCAGAAATTTCGCTGTTATAAACAAATTTTATAAACAAATATACATTTATAAAACTTTTATAGGAATAAATATTTTATCTTCTTGAAAAGTCATCTTTAAACACACCACAATGTTATTTTACATTTAAAATATTGTTAGGCATAAGTATTAGGCATTGTTATTAACAAATTATATAAACAATTGCATTATATTCGTATGTTTCTACATAAAAATTTTTTTTCACGAAGACTAGTTGTTGCGAATGACTGATATTATCTGGCTGAGAATTTTTTTTTCAGAGATTAAAATTGTTATTAATAAATAATATAAATAATTGCATTGTATTTTTGTGTTTTTACAGAAAAATATTATTTTTTCACAAAGCCTTAGTGCCAATGACAGCATGAAGAAAAAAAATACTATATTTGAAAAACTGATTTTTTCGAATTGTTTAATAACATAACATTTAACACGGAATGAAAACTAAAATTCGGCCTCGAGGGATTGATGCGAAATTTTATGCAGAGTATTTAATTTTTTCCAAATTTCAGCAAAATATGTCAAGTTTTTCATTTTCCGTTCATTTATCAGTATTCATTGTTCGATTAAAGTTTATATGAAATTTTAAATATTATTTGAATATTTTTATTATTTGAATAATAATGGTCAGATAAAATGAAAAATTGGTTAGAATAAAGTTAGAAAATTTTGAAAATTATGTTTGAGGCTACGCTGATATAATGTTCTTGAATTAATCTTTTTTGGTAGAAAATTAAATTGTTTGGGTGAAGATTGAACCAGTTTATTAAAAAATCTTTTGTTGTTGCAAATTCATCATTTTAGTTAAAATTCATCTTTTTAGTTGAAAATTCATGTTTGTTTTTTGAAAATTAATTCTTTTAAATTTTATTTTATTTTCATTTATTCCATTGGCTGAAAGTTTAACTACTTTGTTGAAAACTTTTTTTTGTTGAAAAAATTCATTTTTTTAGCCTAAAATATAACTATTCCATTTTTGGCTGAAAATAGATTTTTTTAAATTAAAAATTCAACTATGTACTCTGGTAATAGTTGAAATACTTGATTGAAAATTGTTTTTTTTTGTTCAAAAATTGATCTCTTGGATTGGAAATTGAACTTTTTCATTGAAAATTCATTTTTTGTTGTAGCTGAAAACTGATTGTTTTGTTAAAACATTAATTTCTCTAACTAAAAATGTAACTGTTCCATTTTTTGCTAAGAATTGATTGTTTTGAATTGAAAATTCAACTACTTGTATAAAAGTTGAACCACTTTGTTAAAAATTATCTTTTCTGTTTGGAGATTTATCTCTTAGGTTGAAAATTGAACTATTTTATTGAAAATTCGTTCTTCTTCATTTAGAATTAATGATTCATCTGAAAATTTAACTTTTCTATTCTTTGATGGAAATTTATCTTTTTAGTTAAAATTCATCTTTTTAGTCAAAAATTCATTTTTTTTGGTGAAAAATTCATTTTTTTTAATTAAAAATTCAACTAGTCCAGTTCAATATTAATTATTTTTCTTCAACCTTTATTCCGTTGGTTGAAAGTTGAACTACTTTGTTGAAAACTCTTTTTTTGTGAAAAAATTCATTTTTTTAGCTTAAAATGTAACTATTCCATTTTTGGCTGAAAATAGATTTTTTTAAGTTAAAAATTCAACTATTTACTCTGATAATTGTTGAACTACTTTATTAAAAATTGATTTTTTTGTTTGAAAATTGATCTCTTGGGTTGAAAATTGACTATTTTATTGAAAATTCATTTTTTGTTGTAGTTGGAAACTGATTTTTTTGTTAAAACATTAATTTCTCTAACTAAAAATCTAACTATTCCATTTTTGGCTAAAAATTGATTTTTTTAAATTGAAAATTCAACTACTTATATAAAAGTCGAAACCACTTTGTTAAAAATTATTTTTTTTTTGTTTGAAGATTTATCTCTTAGGTTGAAAATTGAACTATTTTATTGAAAATTCGTTCTTTTTCATTCAGAATTAATGGTTCACCTGAAAATTTAACTTTTCCATTTTTTGATGGAAATTGATCTATTTAGTTAAAAATTCGTGGTTTTTTTTTATTGAAGTTCATATTTTCGTTTTGAAAATGCAACCGTTTTACAAAAAACTCGCAATTGGCTTGAAAGTTTAATAATTTGCATGAAATATTTTTTCCTGTCTTGACTGAAAAATTTTTATTTCTTGAAAATTCGTCTTTCTGATTAGAAAATTTGAATTCTGGGTTGAAAGTTGACCTTGTGAAAATTCAACTTTTCATGTTAAAATTTAATTGTTTTTAATTAAACTTTAATATTTTTTGTTCAAAAATTCGACTATTTGGTTGAAAATTGTTTTTGGTTGAAGTTTAATCTTTTAGCTTTAAAATTCTATCATTAGGTTGAAAATTCATATTTGTAGGTTGAAAATTCTACAGTTTGGTTGAGAATTCAACTATTTTGTTAAAAATTTAATTATTTCATCGAAAAATAAATTTTAATCAGCTAAAAATTAAAAAAACTTGAAAAAATTGCAACCCGTTGAATTCAACTAAAAAAGATGAATTTGTTTGAAAATAGTTAAATCCTTAAAGCAAAATAGACGCATTTTCAACAAAATACATCAATATCAAATAGTTGAATTCTCAACCAAAAACAGAGTAGCTATATTTTCAGAAAGAAAATTAATAATTTGACACCAAAAAATGAATTCCAAACTGAATAGTTTCAACTTCAAATGAATGTTTTTATTTTTAACGGAATAGTTTAATTTTCTAACATAGTAAATGAATTTTTAACCAAAAATACCAATTTTCATCAAAAAAGTTGATATACTACCAAATAGTTGAATTTTGAACTGGAATGATGAACTTTTCAACGAAATTTTTTTTTTAAGTAGTTCAAATTTCAAACAAGTAGTTGAGTGTTCAATCAAAAAATGTGAATTCTTGAAGAAAAATGTAATAGTTGATATTTCTCAATTCTTGAGAAAATTAGAACATGTTTTTGAATATTTCAGATGTGTCAAAAAAGAATATAGAAGATTAAAAAAAATTACTTTACAGGATTTTACAAAATATCAGGAAAATTTCGAGCCGTTTTAAAAGATACTGAGGACTTGTAGAATTTCGGAAGAAATACAAAATATTTGATAAATTTTCGGAAATGCTTTCAGTTTCGAAATATTTCGAATCAATCCGAAACCTCTTGAATTCCTGAAAATATTTTTAGCTAACTCGAATTTTCCTCAAAATTTTGAAAAATCGTTCAAAATGTAAAAAAATTTTTTTTAAATCTTCCAAATTTTCCTAGGAATTTAGAGAAAAATTTTGAATTCACTTGAAACCTTTTGAAATTCTTTTAAGCCTTCTAAAGGCATTGTATTTTTCAAAATACCTCTGTCTTTTTAAAAATCTTTTGCAGTTTGAAATTGTTTTCCAATCTCTTCAAATCCTCTAAATATTTCTTGAATTTACTCGATTTTTGTTTTGATTTTTTAATCATACCAAATTGAAACATTTTGCTTTAGAATTTTCTACTCTTTTTCGAAATTTGAGAAAATCTTGAAAAAATTTGAAATCTTTTCCAATTTTCTCCTGAAATTCATTTTTCAAAATAAAAAATCAGAAAAAATTCTATGGTAAATCTTCAGAAAATTCTGTTTGTATTTCTATCAAAACATTTTGTTGCGATTTGTTACGCTAGGGGGGAGGGGTTCCTCCAATTATGTACGTGATTTTTGCAAATTCGCTAAAACTTTTCTTGAAAATACATAATTTTTTTTCCAAATTCAACTGTTTTGTTAAAAATTTGTCTTTTCTGGGTGAAAATTCAACTCTTCTTTTGAAAATTTGTCTTTCTGATTTAAAAATTCACCTGTTTTAGTAGAATTTTCATGTTTCTTGGACAAAAATGAAACTGTTTAATTGAAAATTCCATAATCTTGTTAATAAGTCATACTTTTTGGTTAAAAATTCGACTATTTAGCAGAAAATTCACAAATAGCTTACAATACTTATTGTGGTGTTGGAAAGTGAACTGGAATCTTCTTTGGATGAAAATTTTACTTTTTTTTCAAATTTTCTTTTTAGTTCATCCGTTTTAGAAGAAATATTTCATCTTTCTTGAATAAAAATGCAACTGTTCGATTGAAAATTCAACTCTTTTTGGAAAATTTGTCTTCTTAATTTAAAGTTCATCTGCTTTAGTAGAAATTGCATCTTTCTTCGAGAAAAATGCAACTGTTTGGTTTGAAATTCAACAATTTTGTTGAAAAGTCATTTTTTGTTGTTGAAAATTCTGCTGTCTTGTAAAAAATTGAACTATTTTGTCGAAAATTTATTTTTTTGTTAAATTTAATAATTTGGTTTTGAAAAGAGAACTGAAATCGTTTCTGGATGAAAATTCAACTATTTTTTTGAAATATTTTTTTTTAATTAAAAATTCATCTGTTTTGAGAGAAATTTTATCTGTTTTCGAAAAAAAGGCAAATGTTTGGTTGAAAATAAATGTTTTTTGATAGAAAGTCATTCTTTTGTTTGATAATTATACTGTTTTGTTGAAAATTTAACTATTTCATGGAAGATTTACTTTCTGTTAAAAATTCATATTTTGGTGTTAAAAAATGAACTGAATGCTTTTCTGAATGAAAGTTCAACTTAAAAAAAAATTCGTCCTTTTTTTAATTAGAAATTCATCTGTATTAGTACAAATTTCATCTTTCTTGGATAAAAATTCAACTATTTGGTAGAGAATTCAACTACATATTTCGTTGAAAATTCATCCCTTTTGATTGGAAAAATTCTTCTTTTTGGATGAAAAATTCAATTTTGTTCATAGAAACTTATTTTTTTTTTTGAAAAATTCATATTTTGATCTGGAAAAGTCAACTGGAATTTTTGTTCGATGGAAATTCAACTATTTTTAAAAAATTCGTTTTCTTTTTTAATTAAAATTCGTCCTTTTTAAGTGAAATTTAATCTTTTTTGGATAAAAATGCAGCTATTTTGTAGAGAATTCAACAATATTGTCAAAAATCATCCTTTTTGGGTAAAAATTCGTCTTTTAGGATTTAAAATTCAATTTTTTTTGTAGAAACTTATTTGCTGGTTAAAAACTCATATTTTTAACGTGAAAAGTCAACTCAAATCTTTTTTAACAGAAAATTCAACTATCTTTTTTTAATTTACGTTCTTCATTTATAAATTTATCTGCTTTGGTAGAAATTTCTTCTTTTATGGAAATGCAACTTTTGGTTGAAAATTATTCTTCTCTGCATGAGAATTCAACTATTTTGTTGGAAAGATTTGGTTGAATCACTTTGGTTGAAAGTTTAACTATTTCCTTGAAAATTAATCTTTTTAAATTGAAAATTCAACTACCTTGGTAAAAGTGAAACAACATTGTTAAAAATTTATTTTTTTAATTGAAGGTTCATGTCTTTAGTTAAAAATTCAACAGTCTATAGGAAAATTATTTTTTTTTGGTTAAACATTTATTATTTAACTGAAAATATAATTTTTCCATTTTTCAAGATTGATCTTTTTTAGTTGAAAATTCTCCTTTCTTGGTAAAAAAAAATTATTTTCTTGGTTTAAAATTCCATTTTTGTTAGGTAAAAATGCCTTTATGTCTTTATTTGTTGAAAAATCGTCTTTTTGGTTTTAAACAACTTTTTTTGTATAAATTTAATCTTTTTTGATTGAAATATAAACTATGATACTTTTTATGGACAATTTATATTTTCAGGTTGAAAATTCAACTGTTATGTTGAAAATTCAATCGTTTTGTTGAAAATTCAA
This sequence comes from Andricus quercusramuli, assembly GCA_932178445.1. Lineage (NCBI taxonomy): Eukaryota > Metazoa > Arthropoda > Insecta > Hymenoptera > Cynipidae > Andricus > Andricus quercusramuli. The sequence continues at coordinate 14,443 of CAKNXH010053136.1, read as the reverse complement.
GTATTTTGTCAAAAAGCCATCTTTTATAGTATAGAAAAGACATTCTCCCGTTCAAAATAAATTAATACATTTGAACATTTTAAAATTGTATCTGAAATACTGTTTTATTTCGTTTATAAAAGATTCTATAATAACAGTATTTCAAGATTAAAATGCTGGTATTTGAATATTATTGATGAAGGAAAATGAAAAATTAGACAAGGGAAAATAAGGGAATTTTGAAAATGAAGTTCTCGGACACCCTGTCTCAGAGAGGGCCTATAATCCATTACGTAATTTAAGTACGGCCCCTATAATGTATAGCTCGCATACATATGTTACAGGCAAAGTATATATAATCCAGGCATTACATATAATCCCTAGGCATTATATATAATACCTGACCATTTTAGGCAAAGTATGTAATGGAATACTTATTACGTACTTTGCCTAGGCAATATATATAATCCCTAGGCAATATATATAATGCCCGGTCCGAGATAAGCAAAGTATATAATCTTTATTATTATACCATTAAGCCATTTCCCTTTCGGGGTAGGCGTGACTTGCTCGGTTGGAAAGTAGTGGGATAGGTATATAGGTGTAAAGTAGGTCGTTATATGGTATAAGGTAGATAGGTATATAGGTATATGTGTTATGGTATAGATATTTTAGATTGATCTGGAGTTTTCGTGTTATTCATTCAAATAACACGTTCACTCCGCAACACTGCTCCGACCCAGGTTGCTGATCAATCTCTCTAGCGATCACCCCAAGTGAGGAGCCTCACAAAATTGTTATGTATGGTTCCCCACTTGGGCCCATTAGTATCCAAGGTCTTTGTTTCAGGCATCATTCACTCTATTGTCACTCTGCTTATAAACTATTTGTCGCCACACATTTCTGTCCTGGCATACTACTCTAGCTTCCTTTACGTCCATGCATTTCTTCATGCAAGCTCTTCTGTTCCTATGACTTCTTATGTCTCTTCGGATAAATGTCTCATTTACAGATTCTAACCATTCTTTCGGCGGTCTACCTCTGGGCATTCTGCCATTTACTTTACCTTTATATACTTGCTTCGTCAGTCGTTCATCTTTCATTCTTTCAAGATGTCCGAACCATCTTAACTGATTTCTTTCGCATATGTCAACTAGCGTGTCTCCTGTGCCACATTCTTTGAGGATTATCTCGTTTCGGACTTTGTCCATCAGTGGTTTTCCGCATATTATGCGCAGAGGTTTCATGCCGATCGCGTTGATTTTACTCCTGTCCTTTTCTTGACAGGTCCATGCCTCGCTACCGTATAGTACAGTTGGTACGAATATGGAATTATGTATGGCCATTTTAGCTTTTTTTGATATGTTTTTATTCGTGAGGATGGACCCTGCTCTACCGATAACCTGCTTACCCTTATTTATACGCCTATCTAATTCCCCATCTATTTTTCCGTCGCTAGTGAATAGACTACCTAGATATACGTACTTGTCAACTTGTTCTAATCTCACATCATTTAGGACAATGTTGCATATTGTTTTCTCACTTTTTCCCTCAAAAACCATGACTTTCGTTTTATTCGCGTTAATTTTGAAGTCCATGTTCTTCATGCTTGTGTTAAGTTTATTCAACATTCTTTGCAAGTCTTCGACTGATTCTGCCATAACAATCTTGTCATCTGCGAAAGCCAACCCACGTACTTTGACGGTTTCGAGATCTATACCTTTTTCGTTGAAGAGGGCAGTTCTTAGACACTTATCCATGAATATGATAAATAGCCACGAGGACATAACGCATCCTTGTTTCACGCCTTGCATAATATCGAACCAGTCACTCAGTCTCCCATTTACCCTTACACTTGCTTTACTACCCGTATATATTGTTTTTATTGCTTGTAGGAGCCCTCCATTCACTCCATACTCTTTAAGGACTTCCCAAAGTTTACTTCTATTTACCGTGTCGAAAGCTTTTTCTAGGTCAATAAATGCACAGAAAACTTTCTTTCCTACTCTCAAGCTTTTTTCTGTGATCTGTCTTAGGCTAAATATCTGATCTGTACATGATCTTCCTGGCATAAATCCACTTTGGACTTCCCATATCTTCTCTTCTGTAATTTCCATTACCCTACGAATAAGTATTTTTGAGTATATTTTACTTACGGTACTTAGTAGGCTGATACCTCTGTAATTACTGCAGTTGCTTTTATCTCCCTTTTTATATATTGGTACAATAATCGCCTTTCTCCAATCGTCTGGGACTTCTCCTGTCTCGAAACATAAATTTATCAATTCGCACAACCTGTGAGGTATGTACTCGCCACCGTATTTAAGCATTTCAGCGCTAATAATCTTGATTTTGAATATAGTGATGTAGTGGAAGAAAGGCATGAGAAATTGAACTTTGAACTGGAATTTGTTTTTTACACATAAATACTTATTGGTTTGACACTTTTTTTTGCAGGAACATTTTAAAAACGCTTGCCCCGTTCCAAGGAATTGCTGCGTAGCCACTGTCCTCAATGACACCTCTTTTTCTTGCTGAATTTCAATCATTTCATTTATTGTATTAGAAAAATCTTCAATAGTATCATCAGTTTTTAAATTAAAATTTTTATCAGATTTTGAATTTTTCTTTTAAAACAAGAGCTAATTCAATTTCAATGAGATTCGTGACAAGCAACTTCTCAAAACTTATTTTAACCATTCTTTATTCAACAACAAAGTTTTTTTTTTAATTTTCAGAATTGCCATTTTTAAGGATTTTCAGATTTATAAAGAAGATCTCGTATAAGTGCAAGAATAGGGTGGTCCAAATTCAAACCTGTAAAAGTTTGAATTTTGATTTTTGGCGGTCGATCACCCCCCCCCCCCCTCCCCAAATTTGTTCGATTTAGAGGAAAAGGAATTCCATATTTTTTCAAATCGGTCAACAATAACTAGTGCCCCGCACTTTTAAAATTACAATGGGGTTTTAAATGAATAAGCTTGGTTTTCGGAAAAATGAAAAGAAGAAGAACATTTTATTAACGTTTTGTGAATTAAAGTTTGATCGGCTCTTGAGGAATGTTCAAGGAATAATTTACACTCAATAACTTTTGACTTTGACGCCCCCAGCCCCCTTGTATATTGTGCCCAGAAATGTCCCACAAAATGCAAAATGTCAGTTTTATGTAAATAATGTTGATCACTGTCTTCGACAAACAATTTTACTCTTAACATTCATGATCTGCGACATTTATTTCAGAAGACGTTAACTTTTCACGATTTATAGGATGACAAAATTGTTTAGTTAATTTTTGTTGTTGAATTATTCAAATAATTGAGAAATATCCTAAAGAAAAAATATTACTCTTATCATTTGTTGATTGTGTCATTAACTGGAGAAAAAAATGTTCCACAATTGACGGGGGAAAAATTGTTGAGAGAAAAAAAATTGTTCAAATAATTTACAAATATGTTAAGTTAGAAATATTATTATTGAAATTTATCAACTGTATGATTCATTCCGAAAAATCATAATGTTTTAGTTTTTCAATTGTTTGATGAAACAGCAATTGTTTCAAACAAAATAGTGAAAAAATAATTGGGAATTTATGAAATCAAAAGCAAATTAATTAATAAATATAATTTTTTGGGACGTTCAGCTTATTAGAATCTACAGGTTGGATATAAAATGTGACAAAAATTAATGTTGGAATAAGACTAATACAAAATCGATGCGATTTAACAATCTTTTAAACAATTCTCATAGACAAATGTACAGTCATGTTTTTCCAACGAATCTTCCCAATGATACTTTACAAATAACTACCAATTGGTCATATAATTGAAACAATTTTCGCTCTTAAATGCAGTTTTATAATTTTAACTAAGTATTTGCAAAAAAAAACACAAAATTAACACAAAATTACATACAAATTTGAAACTAATTTAGAATAAATTAGAAATATCAATTTAACTAAATTGTCATTGGAATAGTATATATTCATTACCTGAGTTAGGTCTGACTTTACTTACCATGCCTGTGTAATTTGTGAAATGTCAAATCCTGAAGTTTAACACGTATTTATAAGAAAAAAAACATTTTTGTACATTTTTTCAGAATCTTTAATATTAGATGAATCAAGTTGAAACTTGAATTATTACCTCACACTAATTGAAGAGTGGACAAAATGTTGAATATTTAAGAAAATAACCGCAACTTTTCAGCATTATTCAAAGACAATATTACTTGAAATGATACTTAATTACTTCAACAATTATGGTTGTCAACTTGAATTAACTGTCACCTCATACTAATTGAAAAGTTGAAAATAAATTCAAAAATTCGGAAAATCGCGACTTTCGAACTCTATTCTGGGTTAAAATTGCTAAAAACAATAATAAATTGTTTCAATGATTAATATAAACATCTCTCTATCAATAGAAAGTAGTATTTTATGTGTAATATACTATTTGTATTTTTTTAACCACAAAAAATCATAATTAGCGCCAAAAGAAAACGCCATGAGAAATAAGTTTTAATTGGCATTCAAAAAAATCAAAATGTTAAGAAACTTCCCATGCATATTTAATTTTTTCTCGAAAACTAAGGGAGATACTATTTTGATATTTACAGTTTTTGGAAAATAAAAATTTAAAAAAATATATTTGTTAGAAGAAATATATATTTTAAAACGAAGTCTTATTGTAAATAATTATAAGAAAAATACATTTTAATATCTTTGAAATCACCAAAGTAATGGAAGTTTTAAAAAGTAGAAATTGCTCAAATAATGGAGAATATTTATTATACACTTTGCCTGGTTTCTTCTAGGTATTACATATAATCCCTAGGCAATGTGTATAATAGAGAGTATTATATACTTTGCCTGGCCTCTTTTGGGCATTATATATAATGCCTAGGGGTTATATATATTGCCGGATTATATACTTTGCCTGTAACACATATATATCCTGCCTTTTTTGTCCACCCTTTGGATATTCTACCGAAAAAAGCGGGCAGCATAAATTTGAAAAAAGATATGGGTGCGGCTCTGATTCGCTTTCCAGGTGGAAGAACTAGCTGATACCCCGAATCAATATTTATATGTGCTCTATAAAGAGAAAAACAGAGCAATAAAATTTCCAGAGAACGAGTATCAACAAACAGCACAGTTCTCGCAAATAAAAGAAGAGAAACTAGTTCCGTCACCATTATTTTTCTCTCTGCATTCACATCGATTAAAGAGAAATAAAAATCGTGCTTTACAACCCACCATCAACCCACACTTCTGCTAAATTCTGTTATGTGTTTTTTTTTCGAAACTAATCAATTCCTACCTATTATTATGGAATTCAAAATTAGGAAATTAAAACGTTCACAATATCAAACTTCACAGCCCAAAATGCTCTCTAAACAGGGAAAATATATTTGTTTTCACATAAATAGGTGAACAGTGTAGGGGAATATATTCTTGTAAATAAAATTAATGTAGTTAGTTGCAATGTAGGCGGGGGCGGCCCGTGAGGTCCCAACCCCTGGCGCTCAAGCTATAAAGCCTATTGTGCCACACCCGTGTTTATTCTCAAGGCAGTACTCCGAATTCGGCCATCCTTCGCCGAGTGTTTTTGGATCTCGGTGGGTTTTCGTTGTTATCAACGTTCTGAGATTATATCTCTCAGGTGCCAGGCACAGTAAACGACGTTTACTGAAAAAATTAACTTTCTACCAAAAAAGACGAAATCGCAACAAAATACAACTAGCACAATAGGCTTTATAGCGGGAGCGCCAGGGGAGCTCTTCATGGGCTTCCCACCCGTATTCAACCAAAAAGACGAATTTTCGACAAGACCTTTTAATTTTTTAAACATAATGACACTTTCCAACAAAACTGTTTTTTTTCAAAAAAAAAAAAAAAAATGTTAATTGTCAACCGAATGCTTGAATTTTCTAACAACCTTGTAGAAGTTTTAACCCAAAAAGACGATTTTTTAGCAAAACAGTTCAACTTTCAACAAACAAACAAAAAATCACAATATTTTTAAATTTTCTTCAAAGTAGAATATTTTTTAACCGAAGAATTGAATTTTCTACCCAAAAAATACAATTTGAATTTACAAGATTAGAGAGTAGATTAATTTTGAAGCAAACAATTGAATTTTTAACCATAAATATGAATTTTCAATCGAGAAGATTAATTTCCTACCAAAAAGGACGAATTCAAAAATTATACATGAATTTTTGACTAAGCAGTTGAATTTTCAACTAAAAAATATAATTTTTTACCGAAATGAAGCACTTACATTTTCATTGTAAAAAAATCATTTTTTTTACAAAAATATCGAATATTCAGCAAAATAGTTGAATCTACATTTAAAAAATTTAATTTTCAACTAAAAAGATAACTTTTCATTTAAATAGTTGAATTTTTAACAAAAATATAAAAATTTCTACCAAAATTGAGAACTTAGATTTTCATTGTAAAAAAATCATTTTTTTCACGAAAATATCGAATATTCAGCAAAATAGTACAATCTTTAATCAAGGAGATGATTTTTGAACTAGAATGAAGAATATTCGACTGAAATAGTTAAATCTACATTTGAAAAATAAATTTCCAACTAAAAAACAACGAATTAAAAAAATAATTAAATCCTCAACTAAAGAGAGCAATTTTTGACTGAAACGAAAAAAACTGAAAAATGTGTTTTTAACAAGTAGTTCGAATATTAACCAAGTAGTTGAATTTTCAACCAAAAAGATTAATTTTCTTCCAAAAACGACAAATTTTTAACGAAACAGATGAATTGTCAACCCACTAGTTGAATTTTCAACTGAAAAACTTAAACTTACAATCAAAAATGTATAACTCGAATTTTCAGCTAAAAAATGTAATTCTCAACCAATAAAACCGAATTTTCAACTAAATAGTTGAATTTTCAACCCAATTATTTTCAACTGAAATCAAGAATCCTCAACCAGAAAAATGAATTTTTCACAAAGTAGTTCAACTTTTGACCAATTAGTTAAATTTTCAAAAAAAAATCTTTTACAAAAACTAGAGTATTCAATAAAATAGTCAAATTTGCAATCACCGAATGAATTTTCAACTAAAATGAAGAATCTTCAACTGAAATACTTAAATTTTCAATCGAAAAGAAAATAATTTCAAATAAAAAAAAGATTTTAAACGATATAGTTGAATTTTCAAGCAAATAAATAATTCGATTAAATTAGTTAAATTTTCAATCCAAAACTACGAAGTTTCAACAGAACAATTGAATTTTCAAATAAAAAACGACTTCTTAACAAAATTGTTAAATTTCCTACAAATTAGAATAATTATTCACCATAATGTTGTATTTTCTACGAAAATCATGAATTTTCAACAAGGGAGATTAATTAATTTTTCTACTTTTTACTAACAGAGATGATTTTTCAACAAAACAGTTGGATTTTCAACTAGATATATCCATTTTCAACCCGAAAATACCAATTTTTTAAAAGCACTTGAATTTTCTACCAAAAAGTTCCTTTTCAGCCAAAAAAGATTTGTTTCCTACCAAGAAAGATTACTTTTGCAACAACAACAACAAAAATATACTTTTTCATCAAAATAGCTAAATAAAATAATAGAGAAAATAGCTGAATTTCAAACCAAAAAGATTAACTTTCTACAAAAAAAGACGAAATTGCAACAAAATAGAAGAGGCACAATAGGCTTTATAGCTTGAGCGCCAAGGGAGCTCTTCATGGGCTTCCCGCCCGTATTAAAAAAAAATACAAGAATTTTTACACAAATAGTTGCACTTTTCATTGGAAAATAATTTTTTCCCTACAAATGAATTGAATTTTCAAACCAAAAATATCAATTTTCAACAGAAAAGTTGATTTTCAACCGAATTGTTCAATTTCCTACCAAATGGTTCGATTTTTAAGTCAAAAAGACAAATATTCTACAAAGAGTTGAATTTTCAACCCGAAATATAATTGTAAATTGTTAACTAAAATCATGAATCTTCAACCAAAGAAATTAATTTTTTACAAAAAAGTTATGTTTTCAATTAAGTAGTTGATATTTCAACCAATTAATATTTTCCATATTCTAATTTGAAATGAAAAACAGTTGAATTAAAACAAAGACGAATTTTATAACAAAATAATTGAATGCTGAACCAAAGTTTTTGAATCCTCTACCAAACAGTTGAACTTTTAACCAAAGAGGGTGAATTATCCAAAATGATTAATTTTCTTGAAAAAAAACAAACATATTTTCAACAAAATATAGTTACATTTTTAACCGAAGAGCTGAATTTTAAACTAAAATAATGAATCCGAAAAAATGAGTTTTTAAAAAATTGGTTCAAATTTCAACCAAGTCACATTGTGAAATCTCTTATTCTGAAAAATTTGAAGTTCAGAAAAAATTGGCAAAAATGCGGAAAGACCCGCCTGTTACAAAAATAATTTATTACAGTAATAATTGATATTTCAATCATAAAAGATTTCAATTCAATAAAAAAGTAGTTATATTTGACCAGAAAAGAGCAACTTTCAGGAAACTAGTTGAATCTTTAACCAAAATTGATTATTTCAACCAATGAGTTTGCATTTTTAACCAAAAAAGCTTATATTGCCTAGTGGAAAAATGTTTACAAAAAAGTACAGAAAACTAGAATTATTTTTACAAGAATCTATAAATAAATACAATAAATTACAACAAAAATTATAGGAAAGTAAAACTTTTTTCTATTATTGAGATGATTTTTTTATTTTTTTATTTTATGTACATTGTTGTATTTTATTGTAGTTTCAATTTTCTACACGAATTTACAAAAAATTACAACTACAGATGATTTTTAATTAAGTTAGAACTCATGAAGATACAAAAATGTTCACTTGAATTTATAAAAACTGATATTTTGAATTTTAAACTTCTAAAATTAGAGCTTAAAAAATGATAATTCAAGCGCTCAATAATACACGCGTATTATATGGAAGCTTTTAACACTTTTTAATTGAAAATTTTTTAATTGAAAGCCTTTGAACTGCAAAATTTTAACTTGTATTCTTTTAATTTATAAAATTTAAAAATTATACCTTTTTAAGCAATTTTAAGCTAGAAAAATTAATTTATACATTAAAATTTGTTTTGCAGTCTTTTTAAATAAAGTCTTAAAAATTTGTTTCAAAAAAATAATTTGAAAAATCTCCAGGAATCCAATGATAATATTATTATCTTGGAACTCGAATTTTTCCTATAATTTTTTTGAAATCCTGCAAAAGTAAAAAAAACTACCTTGAAATCATCCAGATTATTTTCTGACAATTTTGGAAATCTTATTAAATATTCTTTTCAAATTAATTTTTAAAACGAAAAAAATTATTGTTAGTTTTTGTATGCATTTTGATACACATTCTTTATTCATTTGAAATCTTTCGAATTGCTTAAAAAGTTTTTAAATTTTGTGTTCAAAATCTACTTTTTGTATTAGGTGGTTTGAAATCTTTACACGTTTTAAATTATTTTTGAATCTTTTTAAAACTTCTGAATATAGGGTAAGAGCACTAGTGGTTGGCACTGCGCCAGTTATTGGCACCCTCTCTCATTTTTGTTAAATTTTAAGAAAATGCAAACATTTATCGTATTTTGATGGTATTATTTTAATTCTACCATTATTTCTGCGTGTACCGACATATATAATTCATACAAAATAATGTCAAATTTAGTTATAAAATAATGAATTCACTTCAGTTCTTAGGGTGCCAAGAATTTATCCGGTTTTCTAAAGAAAATGTTTAGCTGACAACATTTTTTAATTTTGTTAAAACAACGTTGTGAACAAGTAAATCTGTTCCAATTTTTGTGAATATTGAAAAGAAATACTTGCAATATAATCAAAATAAGGAATGAAACTCGGCAATAATTTATTTATTAATTTTAGGGGGGGTGCCAATGGAAATTAATATTAAAAGTATGGTCTCTAGTCGTTGGCACTCCAGTGCCAATAACCAGACCATGCAATTCGGGAATGATTTCATTCATTGGCACCCCTGCCTCGCCGGAAAAAAGTGAGGTTATGTAATCTCAAGACCTTGTGTTGACATGAGCCATTTCACGTATTTCTGATAAAATGAAGTGTTAAAAGTGCCGGAACAACAAAAGTCTTTACTAGGTAGACGAAAAAGTAGCTAACAATTATAATAAATGAAGCTGTCATTTTAATACCGGGATACCGGTAATCGTAACCTCCAAAGTTCTGTTCATTTAATTTATTATTCTTTTCAGACCTCGAGGTATAGGTAAATATTGGTTTTATTTAAATTATGAATAGAATTTTATTATCTTTATACATATTGTGTTTAATAATATTGTCGTACAATGTTTTAAATGTTACGCAGGAATTCATGTTATTATAAATAGCCAAAGTTTTTATTTAATCGGTGGGTGACTTGTTTTAACTATATTTATGTATCCATGTTTGAATTTGTTTCTTAATTTTTCTAGTTTGAAGTAGAAAATGAGAAAATTAGTAACATTTATGGTTTTTATTTTATTTATTGCCATATGTTTGCCCGTCAGAGAGTATCTCTGAGGAAAGAAAAACATAAGCCGAAGAATAGATATGTGAAATGGCTAGGCTTTATAGCTGCTGTCAAAGAAGTTGGCTTGTCCAAAAACAAAATTGATAAAATACTAAATTTATAATTATTAATAGAAAATTTATTTCATATTTTCAGATGCACAATTTGTTTTTATCAATGTTTTAATGCAATTACAGAAGTTTGAGGAGGTTATGTGAGTGTAGTGCCAATCACTGGTGACGAGGGGTGCCAATAACTGGGGTTAGCAGTGCCAAGCACTAACATTTTGGGACTACATGCTTATTTTTAATAATTTTTCAAGTTTTTTTCAACTTTGAATAATAATTCAACATTCCAGTGTATTCTGTATAAAATTTTGAGTGCCGGTATAATTATCACTATTTCAGAATTCAATATTTTATGTGTTTATTTATTTCCTAAAGTCTAAATTTCCTCTTAAGGTGCCAATAACTGGTGCTCTTACCCTATTCTAAATTTGATCGATTATTTCCCGAATTAATAATTCTTGAATAGTCATTTATTATTGAAAAAAGTTTTATATTTTCCCAGCAAACTTAAGATTTTTTTTTATTTTCTCAAAACCTTTAAAGACCCTTAAAAAGCTTCAAAATTTTATTTCGAATCCATGTATTCATGTATTCGAAAATTCATGTATTTTGGTGAAAATTTGTCTTTTTGGCAGAAAATTCATCCTTTTCAATTGAAAATGCAATTTATTGATTAAAAATTAATTTGTTTTCATTGAATGTTTTTGATTTCAAATTAAAATCTTTTTTGGTTGAAATGTTAACTATTACGTGTCTTCTTGAAATTCATTTTTTGATTGAAAAATCAACTACATGGCTTAAAGTCAAACTACTTTTTGAAAAATTCCTTTTTTTTTTGGTTGAAGATTCATCGTTTTAGTTGAAGATTTAACTATTCGTTCATAAAATAACTTTTGGTTGAAAATTTATATTTTTAATTGAAAATTTAACTATTTAATTAGAAATTATTTTTTTTTGTGAAAAGTTAATTTTTTATGTTAAATTTTAAGTATTGCATTTTTGGTTGAAAATTTATCTTTTATAAGTTGTAGATTAATCTTGCTAGTTGAAAATTCATCATTTTCTTTGAAGATTGAACTACTTTGTTGAAAATTCGTCTTTTTTAGTTCAATTGAACTGATTGAAAATTCGTTTTTTTTAGAATTAGTTTTCAAACTTTAAATTTAACTATTCTATTTTTCGTGAAAAATTCATCTATCTGGTTGAGGATTCAAATATTTTGTAAAAAATTGGTCTTTTCTTCGTTGAATTTAACTGTGTGATAATTCATTTTTTTTTAAATTGTTTTTTAAACTGAAAATTGGACTGTTTCATTTTTGGTTTGAAACTCAACTATTTTGTGGGAAAATTAATGTATTTCGTTGAAAAATAAACTATTCATTTAAAAATTTATCTGTTTTGTTAGAAATTCGTTCTTTTTTGTGAAAAATTATTTTTTTTTATCTTAAAAATTCACCATTTTTGCTTGGAAATTTATCCTTTATAAGTTGAAAATTCAACTATCTGGTAGAAAATTAATGTATTTTGTTGAAAATTGGTCTATTTGCATACAAAATTATTATTTTTAGGTTAAATTTATTTTTTAAATGAAGATTAAATTATTTCTTGAAAAATTCATCCTTCTTGTTTGAAAATCAGTTTTCTTGTTGAGAACAATTTTTTTACCAAAAATTTAACTATTCCATTTTCAGTTGAAAATTCGTAATTAATTTCTTATCTCGAAATTCAACTGTTTCATTTTGTTGGAAATTTATTCCTAATAAGTTGAAAATTCAACTATTTTGTTAAAAATTATTTTTTCGTGTGAAAAGTTAATTTTTTATGTTAAATTTTAAGTATTGCATTTTTGGTTGAAAATTTATCTTTAAAAGTTGTAAATTAATCTTGCTAGTTGAAAATTCATCATTTTCGTTGAAGATTGAACTATTTTGTTTAAAATTCGTCTTGAAAATTAGTTTTTTTTTTAGAATTAGTTTGCAAACTTTGAATTTAACTATTTTGTTTTTGGTGAAGAATTCATCTATTTGGTTGAGGATTCAAATATTTTCTAAAAAATTGATATTTTCTTCGTTGGATTTAACTGTCTGATAATTCATTTTTTTTAATTGTTGTTCAAACATGATATCAGTTTTGTTCGAAATTCGTTCTTTTTTGTGAAAAATTAATTTTTTTTATCTTAAAAATTCACCATTTTTGCTTGGAAATTTATCCTTCATAAGTTGAAAATTCAACTATCTGGTAGAAAATTAATGTATTTTGTAGAAAATTTGTCTATTTGCATAGAAAATTATTATTTTTAGGTTCAATTCATTTTTTAATTGAAGATTAAATTATTTTGTGAAAAATTCATGTTTCTTGTTTGAAAATCAGTTTTCTTGTTGAAAATAATTTTTTTTACCAAAAATGTAACTATTCCATTTTCGGTTGAAAATTCAAATATTTTGTTCGAAAAGTATTTGGTTAAAGATTAAACTATTCATTTGGAACTTCCAATATCAGGTTGGAAATTCGTTTTTTTGTTGTTGTGAATAATTAATTTCTTATCTCAAAATTCAAATATTTCATTTTGTTGAAAATTTATTCCTAATGAGTTGAAAATTCAATTATTTGGTCAAAAATTAATTTAATTTTTTGAGACTTCGTGTACTTGGATATAGAATTAATCTTGCTAGTTAAAAATTCATCATTTTGGTTGAGGATTCAAGTATTTTTTTAAAATTCCTCTTTTCTAGTTAAATTTAAATGATTCAAAATTAGTTTCTTTTTAATTAGTTTTTTAAACTTTAAATTTAACGATTCCATTTTTGGTTGAAAATTTATCTTTTTTAGTTGAAAATTAAAATATTTCGTTGGAAATTCATTCTTCTTGATTGAAAATTAGCTTTCTTGTGGAAAATGTTCTTCTCGCGGTTTAAAAGTTAACTGTTAAAAAAAAATATACTTCTTAGCTGGATAGCTCAACTATTTTCTTGAAAATTCATCTATTTCGTAGCAGATTCAAACATTTAGTTGAAAAATCGTCTTTTTTTGTTGCATTCAACTGGTTGATAATTCGCTTTTTTATTGAAAAGAAATAAGTACTTGGAACTAATTCAATTTCCAGTTCAAAAAATTATTTTTTAAACTGAAAAGTTGACTATTCCGTTCTTTAATGAAGATTTAGCTTTCAGAAATGAGAAAATATTTAGTTACAAATCAAACTATTAATTGAAGAATTTAACTGTTTTTATTTCAAGCTTTAAAATTAAAAATTTTAATTTATCAAAATTTAAATTTTTAATTTGTCATAATGAATCATCGTGGAAGCATTAAATCTACCATATATAGTTTATATATAGTGTGAAGTATTATATATAATATTCATTTGTTTCATACATTTTTTATATTAAAAAAATGCATTTAATATATAATACTTCACGCTATATATAAACTATATATAATATTTCCGCCTGGGATTTAAGCGAAAAAACAAGAAAAAGGGGAAGTTTCTTGGAAAAAGGGTGTGTGGTAAGAATTAAGTCATGAAAGGGGATGTAAAAAGAGACAAACAAAATTTTACGCAATATTAAAATATTTTTTATTCAGGCGGGAAATTTTGAAATTCAAATATTGTTTTAAAAAGAAAAATGCGTCTTCATCACTGGTATTCTTAAGTGAAAAAAAGAGATTCAGGCTCACTATAGGGTTGAGATCGCATATATTTTAGTCAAACGCGTCGTCCATGTGGGATGATAAAATTGATAAAAACGAAATCAGTGACCTATAAAAATGGTCGAATTACTTTTATTCGTTTCGGGGATAACATTATATATATATATATATATATATATATA
>CAKNXH010053135.1:0-24393 GCA_932178445.1 Andricus quercusramuli | reverse complement strand
TCCCATATACTGATCATTTATTCTCACCTCAGATTGAGCTTGGTTTGAGTCGCTTATGTCAGGATAGCCCAGATCCAGAGGCTCTTTTACAAGACTTCGCAGATCACAAATTTCTGGACTTTGTTCATTTTTATACAGATGGTTCTAAGTCGGAGAAGGATGAAACCGCAAGTTTCGCATTTGTATGCCCTTCGACAGAAACCACCAGCTCTTGGAAAATCTCTAAATTTGCTACAATTTTCTCTATTGAAGCGTATGCCATTCTGTACACGCTAGATTACATTATTAGAAATAACATTATTAAATCAGTTATCTTTTCAGACTACTTAAGCGTCATTAATAGCGTGGCAGCTGTATGTGCCAACAATATCAAATCTTGCATCATTTTTGTAATCAGAAACAGAATGGCGACTCTGGCCAAGCTCAATCGCACAGTAATGCTAGTTTGGATCCCTGGGCACAGGGGAATTCGAGGAAATGAGCATGCCGACCTAGCCGCTAAGTCAGCAGCCGCTGATGGCGCTCTCCTTCGAGTTTCTTTACCCAGTTCTGACTTCTTTGGTTCCGCTCGAAAATCTCTTCTAGATAGCTGTAGGGATTATTATACTAAGGTTGGAGAAAATAAGGGCGTGCACTACACCCAGCGTCTCTACCAACATAGGCAAAAACCTTGGTTTGCCTCCTTCATTGCACCAAGAGAGTGGACAGTCTCTCTCTGCCGCATGAGGAGCAATCACTATTCACTTAATGCTAGTTTAGCCCGTAAAACATTGTAAATTCAAGCCAGTGTACTTGCAATCCTGATATTGATGAAGATTTGGATCACATCCTGTGGGCTTGCCCCCGTTTCGATAACATACGTGGCACCCTCATCGCAGGTCTCTCTAAATCCTTAAAATGTCCTCCCCCCTTCAGTAGTTACCAGTTTTTAGCTAATCCCTCCCTGCGAGTTGTCTCACACGTTTTCAAATTTTTAAAAAATGCAAACCTACAAATTTGACGGAATAAATAATTTAAAAATCGATTAAATAACATTTTCTTTCTTTCAAAATCGTAAATTTGCCGACCGCGTACACTAGCGCATGAGCGGTGGGGTCGTGGCGCGGGTGTCACGAGTCGCGCATGTAGCGTGTGTAGCCATTGCTTTTCTCTCTCCGATGGAACAGAACCTTTCCGTTCGTTTCAGATCATACCACTGGATAATACGAAATCCCAACACTAGTTCGTGACCGTATATACAAGGCTGCTGAAGCAAGTATGGTGTCAACGTAGATCAGCCATTGACTGTTCTTAAAGAAGAAGAAGAAGAAGCGAAGGTAGTCAAAGGTAGAGGTGCAACGATCAACGACGAATCGACGCCATTGCCTTGATTGTTGGAAAAACATCAAAGAAGAAGGAAGAAGCTTGATTTATTGCTTGAAAGGATTTTCGGTAATTATATATTCCCTATTACTCAGGGCTAAGATTGTAACCAAAAAGGTAGGGAGGCCTTAAGTTGGTAACTAGGAGGGCAGGGGGTGAGTTTCATATACGCTAAAAAAAAGGTGAGGAGGCCGGGCCTCCATGACCTCCATACAATCTCAGCAGTGCTATTACTATGAGGCCCGGATAGGAAAATTGTGTGTCTGTTGTAGAAAGATAATAAATGCGGGATTTTTCCCGCGTTTGGTATTATCGTATTACATACTAATGAAAAGCAAACACGATTTTCCTATCTCGGCCTCTCTTGTATCAATTCCACTTTCACGCTGGTGTTTGTCATGGTCCCATTTTCGATTTCCGAGATTTCTGGCCCATTCGTAACATCAAAAGGACTTAAGTATGCTATATAGAAATAGCAGCTGCCATTATATTGCCATTATTTTTCGAATTGGAAAAATCGACAAAAATACCCAGAAGTTAATAAATTCTTAGGGATTTAAAAGCTTGGAAAATTCTTATTTTTCCTTCCTCGAATAACACCGGCACACGAAAAAAACCACTTTTCTGTTCTACAGATGCGACACATATATTCCCATGTATTCTGACCCGCTGAGCACGAATCCGTGGTCCGTTTGACCCCAGCACATCTGGGTCAAGGGCATTTGAAGGTCAAACGGACAGAAAAGTCATTTGGATGAAGATAACTACCATTATTTATGTGTTTTGGGTCGCTGAATCCGAATCCGGGGTCCATTTGGACTTAGCGAGTCAAGGTCAAGGTCATTTCCAGGTCAATTTCGTTCATTTCTCTGAAAACAAATTTCTGACTGCAGATTATGAAAGAACAGAAGATTTTACGTCTACATATGTATGTTATTTTTTTTTGTGACATGTTAAGGTAATTTTATTTAAATATATAGATGATTCATATGGGTAAATGGTAAATGGGCTACATGGGACTAGACTGCCATACTAATATATTGTGGGGGTCGCTATGTCTGAATCCGAGGCCCGCTTGACCCCACGGCGCCAAGGTGAAGGTCATATCAAGGTCATATCAAAGTTAGATCGAAAGAAAAATGTGTTACCGATCCAAAATTTGACTTCTACATGTGGGTAAACTTTCCCTGGCGTCTCGATATTTTTCTGCTTTTACCCACGCTTTTAAGGAACTTTTGACAGCTCTAACGATTCGGCAAGTGAGCTTTTATGAAGCCGCCCTTATCCGATTTGCCTGTTACACCAACGATCAGCTAACTTCACTTGAGCGAGCAAAGCTAGTGACTTCAAATTTTAAAGACGGTGGTGACAACTTTTATGAGAACAAAAGACAGTTTCTGTACGAAGTTACCTGCAACACCATTTACCCGAAGTTTTTTTCTGTGCTCCACGTGGTGACGGCGGAAAACGGATTTTTTTCTTGCTTTTCATTTTTCGGCTAAGCCCTGTGGTGAAGGCATTGTGCCGTCATGGCTGGCACGAGAGAAAGTACGATGCAGGGTATTGGACGCCCAGTATCGGCGATTGGTCAGGGTAAGGAAACGGGCCCGCAATCGTCGTCATCCAGCTACCGCTACCCTTTATTGGTTGGCGATTCAACTGATAAAGAATATAAAGCTACAACAAGTTATCATGTTTTTACCAGCCATGACTGCAACAGCGATAAAAATGTTTTTTGCTACGTTTGTGGAAAGTATGAAGTCATCACTTTCCGTAGGTCCAGATAGCATTTGCAGTGCTTGTTACACTATGCTTTTACGTTGGAATAAAGTGAAAAACAATAAAATGTTAAAATACTCCTCACCGGTAACATGGTCAATACCTCAATCAGAAAAAGACTGTTATTTTCGCAACACAAAAGTTAAAGGATTCAACGTTAAAAATAAATCAAGAATATCTTATGCAATAGTGTCTTCTGTCATAACTGCA
Source organism: Andricus quercusramuli (assembly GCA_932178445.1). Lineage (NCBI taxonomy): Eukaryota > Metazoa > Arthropoda > Insecta > Hymenoptera > Cynipidae > Andricus > Andricus quercusramuli. The sequence goes on along the minus strand of CAKNXH010053135.1, from coordinate 21,042 downwards.
AAGTCTAATCAAGAGTCTGCTATCGAAAATATGGATACGAGCTCAATGATAAATGAAGCTTCGACAAATAAAGAGACAGATAGAGAGGTTATGTTAGACGGTGAAGAAGAATCTGATGATTGCTCATACGAAGACCATGAAAATGAAGAATATGTGCCAAAATTGCGGAGAAAGCAAAAAAATGAATCTATAAGACTATTCAACCAAGATAGTTTAAACGAGTTCATCAGGAGCATGGGTCTTCCTAAAGATGCTTCTGAATATATGGCAGCTGAGTTGAAGAGCCGTGGAATGGTAGAACAGGGGACGAAGTCATCTTTCTACAGGAATCGAGAAAAGAAGTTCCGTGGTGATTTGAAGATCATAACCATTCTCCTTGGTTAACAATCAGGATATACAAAGTATCCCTGCTTTTTGTGTTTGTGGGATAGCAGGGATCGCACGAATCATTACAAGAAGAAGGTTTAGCCAATAAGAGAACAACTTGAACCTGGAAATCATAATGTACTTCAACAACCTCTAATTAATCCATCAAAAGTATTGCTCCCGCCTCTGCACATTAAACTTGGACTTATGAAACAATTCGTCAAAGTTTTGAATAAAGAAGGAACATGTTTTCAGTACTTGACAAATGAATTCCCTCGATTAAGTGATGCTAAATTGAAAGAAGGAGTATTTGATGGACCTCAGATCCGTAAAATGTTTTACGACGAAAATTTCATCAAGACAATGACAGGCTTAGAAAAAGCTGCTTGGCTCAGTTTTCGAGATGTTGCTCAAAACTTCTTAGGAAATTACAGAAGTAATGACTACAAAGCAATCGTAGCAAATATGGTGAGGAACTATCGACGCTTGGGATGTTTGATGAATCTCAAACTTCATTTCATGGACTCTCATATTAGCTATTCCCCTGAGAACTTAGGCGATTACAGCGAAGAGCAAGGGGAGCGTTTCCATCAAGATCTGAAAGACGCTGAACTTCGATTGCAAGGAAAATGGGACGTGAATATGTTGGCTGACTACTGCTGGCTGCTAAAGAGAGATCAAGTACCTGGCGATGAAGATGGTGATAGTTCGAAGAGAACTAGAAATCCACTGCATAGATCCTTTGACAATAAAAGAGAACGTTATAGGCGAAATAAAGAATAAACGTTCTTCCAAAATACCATACCGTAACTCTCGTTTATTCCTGATTCGTTGGGTTAAAGGAGATTCAGATTCGAATTCAGCTACACTTAAAACATGTAAAAGTCAAATTTTGGAACAGTGACACATTTTTCTTCAGATCTAACTTTGATATGACCTTGATCTGACCTTGACCTTGGCGCCCTGGGGTCAAATGGGCCTCGGATTCAGACTTAGCGACTCCCACAACATATTAGTATGGTAGTCTAGTCCAATGTAGCCCATTGACCATTTACCCATATAAATCATCTATATATTTGAATGAAATGACCTTAACATGACCTCAGAGGTCGTCATAAAAATACAAAAGCATACATATCTGGACGTAAAATCTTCCGTTCTTTCATAATCTGCAGTCAGAAATTTGTTTCCAGAGAAATGAACGAAACTGACCTCGAAATGACCTTGACCTTGACTCGCTGAGTCCAAATGGACCCCGGATTCGGATTCAGCGACACAAAAAACATAAATTATGGTAGTTATCTTCATCCAAATGACTTTTCTGTCCGTTCGACCTTCAAATGCCCTTGACCCAGATGTGATGGGGTCAAACGGACCACGGATTCGTGCTCAGCGGGTCAGAATACATGGCAATATATGTGTCGCATCTGTAGAACAGAAAAGTGTTTTTTTTTTGTGTGCCGGTGAATGATAGTGGCCAAACTTCTAGCTCCGATAACGAAATCCCACCCCTACTTAATAAGCTACGAAAACTCGAAAAATCAAACGATTCAGTACGTAGATAAAACATTCAGGGTTATAGTTTATAGCCTACAAATTTCATAATAATAATTCCCGAAAGAATCACGGTAGTTAAAAACGTCGCTACAACCCCTCAAAACTACCCCTAATAAAAACTTTTTTTTCAGAATTTGAAAAATCGGGACACGCATAGGTGTCCATAGGTGTTCTTTAATGAAGAAAACTTTAAAAGTGTCATTGAAATAATTTGGAAGTATTTGTGTCATTTATGAGAAGCTTCAAAAAAAATTTGGGAATTCTTTAAAAAAGTGTGGTTTTCAATTTTGAAAAGCTATAAATTTGTTGCTTGTGGTTGAATTAACCTGATTAGCAGACTGGATATTAACTTTGGAGTCCTAAAAAAGTCTTTCAAAGGCTGATTTGGTTTCCAAAAATCCTTCAAAAATTATCATGACAACAGAATTTAGGTAACCAAACAGAGCTTCGAAAAATAATTTGGAGAAATAAAATAAATGGCACGGAGAAATGTTGTTGTCCGTAAGAAATAGTTGAAAAGGCATATGTCAACATTTTATACACTAGATTCTCATGCGCGCGCTTGAAGCGCGCGCCTATGTGAATTTTTCTTGTATGAATGTTGAAAGTTAATAACGAGGAATCTTCTAAAGGGGAATGTCATTACAAAATACATTATTTTCCTGAGAATTATTGTATTTTGTATATTTGAATAATATTGAACATATTACATTTTTAAATATATAAGTAATTAGTAAATTATACATTTTTCGTAATATGTTGTACGGAAATGGAATAGAAATTTTCTGAAATTCAGATATCAATAATTTTAAGTATCGTTGGGGGGGGGGGAGGGGGGTCTACAATATTACCGATTTCGGACAAAACACCTTATGTATGATTCGATTAGAAACGCTTTACATTCCAAACATTTGAAGTAAAAATTATTGCGTTTTCAACAAAATAGATGTCTACTTAAGAAAAACACATTTCAAAATTATTTAATATGGTTGCAATATAGAGATACATCTAATAATCTTGATTGTATACCAAAAATGTATATGGCGCGCCATCTGCTGGCTGCTGATGATTTCGTGCAGTGAGACGATCTCAAGCGAACGCGAGCATACTGCGCATGCTTCACGTCTATACTTTAGATATATATATTGAAACGGGTGGTTATAGGCCCTCATAAAATTCAGAGTATAATTTACAATAACGCGGGAAACGACTGGAATCGCAAGGTTACGAAATTACGTCACAGAAATCGGAACATTCGAGAAGCTATGGAAATGCGAATATATGCTAATTGTACCAACCCATAATTGCGCGCGCAATCGATTAACGAACCGGGGATCATTGGGACCAAGGATCCGAAATCGCGAAAAGCGAAGCTAAAGGATCGGAAAAGACACTCTCAGCCGAACGAGCTTGAAGGCTGAACGTCTTCCACGTCGCGAATCGCACAAACCTCTCGGACGCTTGCGAGGACTCTGTCAACGTCGAACATAAGTCGGGCAAATACATTCTGGCTATCTGTAAATATTTGTGAATCATAAAAAGTAAAAGTGAAAAAAATATTATTTGTGAAAATAAAAATAAAAATGCATTTCTGCAATTGTAAATTAAATTAACTCAACTTGGACAGGAGAAGTTTCATGACGCTTTTTGATTTTCTCAAAATGCGAGGAGACGGTTTATTTCCAACCCATTAACCATTTGCGAGCTCAAAAACCTATCCTTTGCATTTGAAATAAATCAGGGAAAGTTCCAGGAAACCAATCCAAGATGGTCTAACAGAAGGATTATTTGTGAGAATTAAAATAGAAATGAATTTCTGCAATTGTGAACAAAATCAACTCAATTTGGACGGGAGAAGTTCCATGAACCTTTTTGATTTTCTCAAAATGCGAGGAGACGGTTTATTTTCAACCCATCAACCATTTGGGAGCTCAAAAACCTATCCTTCACATTTCACATAAATCAGGGAAAGTTCCATGAAATCAATCCTAGATGTTCTAACACTTTCTGAGATAATTTGATTCCTGAATGGTGAAATTATATTACGTCAGAAGTGAAATTACTGGGCTCAGTAATCAAAGATAAAATGTCTATGGAGACTAAAAGAAACTCCCAAAATGATATATCAACTTCGATTCAAACTGAACTAACCAAGTGAGGTAGTAGCTAAATAGTCAAAAACGAACAGGTCAGAAACTTTAAAAAAATCTTTTAATTTGAAAAAAATGTTAAAACTTTGTTATAGAAAAACTTCCTAAAGAAAAGCCAGAATGTATACGGAACGAAAATATTAGATAGGTTTCAGGAAGAACAAATTAATTAAGAAGAATGCCGGTTAAAAGAATAGGATAATCCATGAAACACGTAAAATCGGGAGAGTCGTCGTTAATTCTGAGTCCGCTCCAGAGAATCCCACAGATTTGGAAGTAAAATTCAAGAAAATGATTAGAATCACAAAGTCAGAATGAAGTCTGAAATACTGGACTCAATCATAGATTTTAGTACAAGGAACAGTTTTATCGCAGAGAAATTTATAATTGAAAACTGGTTTTAAATTGAGGGTTTGAGAATTGAAAGAAGTAAAGTCATTCAGGTGATAAATAACGAAGTTCACGTTTTACCTAGAGTTTCTTTTTTTTGTAATTTTTGATAATTCAATTTTGCGTTTCAGGTCATTAATTTTAAAAGGTATGGTACCAACGTGCATACTTGGTAGCAATCTCCTTGACAGAGTATAGCAAAAATCATTGATTGTTGGCTTTATGAATGACTTCACATTCACGAACGACTCTCAATGAGACAGACCAATAGCCACAAACTAAATGAACCTTGATCGATTCACAAAAATTAAGAATTTTATGGGAATTGAGGAAATAAAAGCAAAACTGAATCTGTGATTGACCCCAATTCAGCCCTCTAAATTAAAGAAACCAAATTTTGAATAATTGCAAAAGAAAAAACTAAGTAATTCAAAAAAAGTTAACCGGTTAATCATAACGAGCAAAACAAACACGTTTCAAATGGTACCCCTGGTGGGACTCTGGTGTTGTTGAAAGGACATATGAATTGCAAAATCTTTCTCCTCACGCGATCTAATTGATGAGCGACCGTTCAATTTCGACAACAATTGGCACGCGTACACGTCACTCACTCTCAGACGGCACAGGTGCGGCATTGTTCACTTAACCGCAGAAAGTCATTACTTAGCAGCGGATTATCTAAATTAAGATAATGTTGTGAAGCATTTAAGGCTCGTTAAATTTGAAAAGAAAACCAATATGATAAGTAAGACTCTAAGTCATAATATTTAATCGATACAACCCACGATAATCTTTCGAACTTAGCTATTGAAATAATTTATTATAGTTTATGATCAATTGGATAATTCCAATTTATTATTATTCACAATTAAAATGCGGAAATAGAAATTGAGTAATTAAACCGAGAATTTGATTTAGCAGAAAGCGAATTGAAATCTTCACGACCTGAAACAATAAACTGGTAATTAACCTTTATTGAAGGTTTAAAAATATTGATCAAAATGGATGATAAAAATAATAAGGGTGACGAAAATCCTAAGGAGGTTCAACCAGCTTTAATTAAATTATCTAAATCGATTTTAACAAACGTGTTGAATACTAGGAATCAATTTGAAGAAATATCGAATGAGTCCAAAAGAGAAGACTCATCAAAAATAAATGAAGACGAACAAAGTTTGAATGATCATGCTAGATCAAATACACAACCGTTGATTAGTGCGACTGATTCATTGTTGAATAGGGATGATTTAAATTTATCTGAAATCGAAACAAATTATGATAAATTAGAAATCGATCAAATTATGGCGAGTATTCAAAAATTGCAAACTGAGATTACGCAAACAGTCGATAACCATAATAAAGTAGCCGTAGCTTTCAAAAGAAATCGTGAATTATATAGTAAGGATCAGTTGGAAACTAGAGAACGAATTGATTCATTTGCGATAACACTAAATAAAAAAATCGAGCAATGCGACCATGTTCGGAAAGAGACGTTTGAAGCTCAAGGTAAATACCTAGAAGAGCATATCGTCGATATTAAAGGAAAGGTAGATGTTTTAAAGAAAACTACGGACGAACTACATATAAATCATGCGGAATTTTTAGTTTCAAATATGAAAAGTTGAAAAAAATTACAAAATTTAGAAGATTTGCATTACACATTAGAAGCTCGTATCGATCGAGGCACAGGTGCCACTAATATCAAAGCTCCATGGCTGAAACATTATCCGATACCTAGATTTTCAGGCGATAGTCGTGAAAGACCGATGATGTTTTTGCGAGATTTTTAACAGTATCTCAGGGCCGCAGATGTAAGAAGGCGCGATTTTCCCTTTTTGATAAGATCATGCTTGGAAGGAAATGCCAGAGAATGGTGGAATTTGGTACAAGATATAGATGATGATGAATTCGCTTTCCGCAATAAATTTATTTAAAAATTCTGGAATGACGACATTAGATTCAAAATCGGGAAGGACCTTCAATATGGATTTTATAGAGAAGGAAAACTATCTAGATCAGAATATGCCATTAAAATTATGAACAACGCGAAAGACCTTATTCCACCACCATCTGAGACTGAAATTCTAAGTAGCTTATCTAGACATTTTACTGAGGAGGTAAGAGCAGCATTTTTGATACGTAATATGAAAAGCTGCGAAGAGTTCGTAGAATTTTTGGACTCATTGGACCGAGCAGGGCCTTTAAATTATCAAGAACATTATTCACCTCGAGAAAATTCGGTGTATGATGAAAATAATTATAGTAGAAATCATGATTATCGTGGAAATAATCAAAACAACTATCATTATCGTGAGAATAATAAAATGCAAAAACGTGGAAATTTTTATGGGAATCGGAATTCTAATTTCAGGGATGATCGCAGGAGAGAAAATTTCGATTATGGACGACGCGGGATAATAGCCGCGATTATAATGACAGAGATTATCAAGGCAATTGCAACCGAGGTTATCAAAGTCAAGGAAATTTTGGCGATCGTAGTCCAGGTTTTGATAGTCGACAATATCGAGAAAAATATAACAATAGAAGTAAAAACTATCAACGCCGCGGATATGATGATCGATATGATCGAGGTTATGATGACAGAGACTCGGGATTTAATGGATCAGGCGATCAATCACGAAATTGGGAATCGAAAAAATATAATGGGTCCAATGACGCCAACAGTTCGAATAATATCGGTAAAAGAGATGTTGATCTAAAATACTCGAATGGTGCTGTAGAAAATGGCGTTTATAGAAGGGAAGGCAATAGTTCCGATAATGTAAATCCGTCAAGTGGATATCAGGAACACAATAATAGCAGCGAAAATATGAGTAGACAAAACCAACTAAGGGAAAATCCGCAACAGAACTTAAATAGACAAACTCGTAGTTTAGAACTGGAAGCGGAAGAGGTTAAACTCAGATGTAGCCGCAATAATTCGGGAAATGCACAAGCTCAGATTTGGTAGAATGCCGTGTGATAGAGGCAAATCTGGGGCCAAATTATGTAAAAAAAAACCTCTACCTTTAGACATGCGAGGCGATCTTCTGGAAAATGAAGATAATGAGATTAATAGGAATTTGGATAAATGTCCAGTAATGAACATTAAAATACAAAATTTCGAGACTAAAGCGCTAATTGATACTGGAAGCGAAGTAACGTGCATTTCTGAAAGCTTTTTCGAAAACAATCAAAAAGAATTTAAAGAGTGTGAACTATTGCCAATCGTGGGCACTAATATTGTAGGCGCAACGGGTGCGAGGCCAATTAAATTAAAAAATCAAGTTTCTGCGGATTTTAATTTGGGAAACTGGAAGGAAGAATACGTATTTTTGACAGTTCCGAAGTTAAATAAAGAGTGTATAATTGGGGTGGATCTACTGAAGAGATTAAAGAGTAGAATTAATTTTGAAGAGAATACGATTGAATTGCTGGATAGAGAAAGGGTAATAAGAATTAAATTGTTGGACGAAGATCCAAAAAAGATAAGGCCGATATTCGAATCAGAAACTACGCAAAGAGAAAAGTACTTGAATTGCTTGGGAAAATGTTTAATGATAGAAGAAGTGCACTCGATTGTTATTAAAGAAATAAATCATTTAGATACGTATGCTAACACCCAGGACAAATTCGCATTAACTGATGAGGAAATTAAGGAAAAGGTCTCAAAATGCACGATACTTGGAACTAAACAAAAAGAAAGATTTTATAAACTCATTCAGAGATACAAAAATGTATTTTCAAAAAAACCGGGCAGAATTTCACTATATGAACATGAATTAAAAATTGACGATAAACGACCCTTTTTAATGAGGACGCATCCAATTCCTATGTGCCTCAGAGATGAAGTAAACAAAGAAATAAGTAATTTCCTTGATTTAGGGATAATTCGGAGATCCAATAGCGCATATATAAATCCTTAGGTCATTACGAACAAAAAAGATCGATCGGTCAGAATTTTTTTAGACGCGAGAAAGTTGAACGAACTTATGATAAAAGATTATGAGTGTGCTGAACCTACAGAAGTATTATTTCGAAGGTGTGGAGGCACAAAAGTTATGTCAACACTTGACTTACTTAGTAGTTTTTGGCAGATACCATTAACCGCCGAATCCATGAAATATACGGCTTTTCTACATGAAGGAAAGTGCTATGAGTTCTGCGTTACACCGTTTGGTTTGAAAACAAGCACGGCCGCACTCGTTAGGGCATTAGACCTAGTACTAAGAGGGATAGGAGATTTTGTTCTAGCTTTCATCGACGACATGCTATGCACATCACAAAGCGTCTCCCAGCACTTGGAACACTTACAGCTCCTTTTTCAGCGTCTCCAGGATAACAACGTTACAATAAATTTTGAGAAATCACACTTCTTTAGACCTGAAGTCAAATTTTTGGGCCATATTTTAACTCCGCTAGAGATCCAACCAGATCCAGACAAAATCAAAGTAATACACGAATTTCCAACACCCAGAAATGTTGAGCAATTAAGAGGATTTTTGGGCGTAGTAAATTATTACACAAAATTCACAAAAGAACATGCGCAGGAAATTGTACCACTATTGCAATTGCTACGAGTCGGAAAAAGATGGATCTGGGGATTAGAAGAGGAAGATGCCTTTAAAAAAGTGAAGGAACTTTTTTGTGAGTTCGTCATTCTTACATATCCGGATATAAGTAAACCATTTTACTTACAAACGGATGCCAGCGATGTTGCACTTGGAGCTGTACTCTATCAGACAGACGAAGAGGGGGAACATCTTCCAATATCATTTGCCAGCAGAATACTAAAGGGGTCGGAACTAACGTACTATGCAACCGAAAAAGAACTATTAGCGATAGTATGGGCTCTCATGAAATTTCGATCATACGTCTTGGGGGCCAAACTTATAATCAGAACGGACCATAAAGCATTAACATTCTTAAAAACTTGCAGACTGGTCAGTGCAAGGCCTGCTCGTTGGATAATGGCCATACAAGATTACTGGTTCGAAATTGAATATTGTGAGGGGAAAGCAAACGTAGTTGCAGACACCCTAAGCAGACTGACAACCCATGAGTCCGGGTACCCTTTCGATCTAAATAAAGGCAAAATATTTTTATATGTTTTGGCGAAGAAACCTTCATCTGAGCTAAGGACAAGGTTAAAGAATTTTCTACAGCAGCAAAAAGAAGATCCTATTCTTCGGCAAAGGTATGAAGATATAAAGGAAGGACGCACAAAAAAGTTCGAAATTTACAACAATCTAATTTATCTGGTCTCGAAGGAAGGAAAGAAATTATGTCTGACTCCTGGGCTCATATGGATGATAATAGACGAATGCCATGAGTTATACGCACATGTGGGTGCACAAAGAGTATTCCGAATGCTCAATGAATACTTTTATTACCCACATTTTGCCAAGATAATCAGAAAAAGGCTAGCAAGTTGTGATTCCTGCCAAAAAAATAAATTTACCAATCAAACGTGCCACTCTGAAATGAGGAACTACGCTCCCATGAAACCTGGAGAAATCCTATCCATTGATTTTTATGGACCACTACCTGCGTCGAAAGGAGGTTTCAAATACATCTTATCGACCATCGATGCATTCAGCAAATTTGTACACTTGTATCCAATACGCAGAAGCACAACGAAAAGTACCATTAACAAGATTTTCAATGATTATATCCCTGAATATGGAAAGCCACAAAAGATCGTGACGGACCATGGGACCCAATTCACAGCGGATCACTGGTTAAGCAAACTTAAAGAAGAAGGAATACAACCAGTATTCTCGTCTATTCGCCATACACAAAGCAACATTGTGGAAAGAATCCATCGGGAGTTGTCAAGGTTCTTCAGGACACTGATAAAAAATAGGCACAATTCATGGTGGAATTGGATAAGAACAATCGAAACTTGTATAAATGAAACTCACCACGAAACCACAGAGTTCACACCAGTAGAAATCCAACTGAACCAGAAACCAAAGCGCGCATGGGAAAATTGGTTAAAGTTACCACCCATCACACCTCGATTAGGATATGAGAGAAAGATCGAGCTGACATACGAAAACATTATCAAGAAAGGAAAGAAGAGATCTGATAGATTTAACAAGAATCACAAATTAACGAAATTGAAGGTTGGTGATCAAGTACTCTTAAAAATGTTAAGAATTTCCGACAAAGAAAATAAATTAATCGCAAAATTCATACAAGTCTACGACGGACCTTTTGAAATAAAGAAGGAAGTTGTAGCAGGAACGTATGTCCTGTGGAACCCTGGGAAAAAGGGCGAAAAGGGTATGTACCACACACAGGACCTAAAAAGATGCATACCACGGAAGGAGGAAAATGCATCTGCATAGCATGCCAAGAAAAATGAAGTTAAAAATATAATTACACGTAAATGTAGCTGTAACAAAATACAGTTTCAAGTTAGATTTATTAGTTAAGGAGAATTGTAATGAAGATTCAAATCATTGGTAGACCTAGTTAATAAATTAGAAGAAATGGATCAGTCGTGCGATGCTAGGCTAGATAAATATTAGGATAAAAGTAGCATAATTTAAGATTGTAAAACATATTGAGCATGTCAAAGGAAAGAAGAAAAAGGAAGCAAACAAAAAAAAAAAAATTTCGAAGACAAAAAAAAAAAATTATAAAAAAAAAAGAGAACCTCAAGAATTAAAACAACAACAATAACAAGAATCTGAAAAGAGATAAGCAGATTATATAGAAATAAAATAAAAAAAGAACAAAACAAAAACAACAAAAAAATACTACAATTACAAATAATATGGTAAGAAAATAACTTAAGAATTAGTAAAAACAAACAAAATTTAACCCTTTTACTAGAATCCAAAAGCTTGAATATTTTACTACAGGCGAAAAGTCTCATTATGGTTTCGTATCATGGAACTGTTTACGAATATGTGAGGACTATAGATTTAATTAGGCAATAATATAGCAATCATCGAATAAGTAGGGATTGTCACAGCATGCGAATATCGAATATAAACAGACAGTCAAAAGTGTTCGGTCAAGCAGGATCAGCCTGGACTCTGAAGAAATCGCTGCTAAATAATCAGAGAACCAAAATTAGTTTCTACATCCAAGTGAAAAGTGAAATTTTAATCAAAGAAAAACTTCGCTAAAGGTAATGTAACCCCTCAGGATTTTCCGATTTAAAGCAATTCATTCATCCCAAAATAAAGAGCACAAAACAAAATTGGTAAAAACAGTGACAAATTAGATAGTGAACGAAATAGACGATAATTCAAACCATTTTTTTTAAAAACAAATAAACAAGTAAAAAAAAAGATTATTAAACAAAATAAAAACGCGAACAGACAACATTTTTTAAAATTTTTTTCTACAGAATCCAAATAAAATTACTTTCAAAATGGCGGATCAGGCTGGAACCTCGCGAACAAGTATTGGGACACAGGCGTACGGGAGATTACTTGACAACACACTTTCCAAATATAACATGCGCACAAAAACTAAAAGCATATTCAATGAACTAAAAAATGAACCTAAAAACATTAAGAGTCCGGGAACAAAAACAAGTGTGCCAATCATTATGGAAGTAGAGGTCGTGAATATACCCCAGAGTAAGCTCCAAGAGATGAAGGAACAAGCCGATTTACGACGAGAAAGAAAGCTTATTAGCGATATGCGACAGTTCATTCAAGACAGAAGCGATGAAGTCAAGAAAGCATTGAAAATAAATGCTATAAAGAAAGGAATTCCCTGCCTGGAAGAAGCCGCGAGTGATGAAATCCTCTATGGACAGACAATTGGAAACAATTTTTATTCCTTTATATTTGGCACTAAAATGAATAACGAATATAATGTCGATGAAGAAATTAGCTGTATATAGATTAAGTAAATTGTAACAAGTAGCAAATTCTCAAAATAAAATAAATTAAGAAGTAGTAATAGAATAAGCAATAAAATATATAAGTATAAATAGACTCATAAACACTAATCGTGTTATCGAAGAATTTTGAGGTTTGTAAAATATGATAGGAAACTCAAATAAAAGACGCATCTCCGCTTTTCCATCAAACATTTTTTTGAAACGAATAATTTTAAAGTTCCTTCCAATTTATTCGTTTAGGGGGGCACTGGTGACCCAAAAATACAAACAAATTATGAAATAATCAACATTGAATTTCCCCTAAAATTTAACTTGAAATTTTTTTTTTTACGTAAAACAAAATAAATTATGTTCATAACATTTTTCATCTTAAACTGAGACTCCGACCTATAAGTGAACTCGTCGTAACTTTTCTGCTGAAATTATGTTCCGATCTATGCGTGAACTCGCTCTCATATTTCCTCATTAGCCGAAATCCTAATTGTATTTACCGTGGTTCGACATTTCGAAATAAAACCAGAAAATTTCGTTCTATCTACTGACTTTTCATCTGGACCCAAGGAGAAGGGTTTTCAATTCAGGCAAAATGTAATATCTGGATTCTATTTGACTCAATAACTTCTCATCTCCACGTAATCTTCAATCTCTACATAACTCTAGGTCATTCACTGAAACCTTAACGAAAAAGAAGTCACTCCAAACAGGGATATAGCTCATCAAATTTATCATAAAATTAATTACAATTTTCTATGGGCTGAAACGGTAAATTTGGAACGAATAGCTCTTTTGAATTCCAAAAGACCCATTCGTTTAGGGGGGCACTGAAACGGGTGGTTATAGGCCCTCAGAAAATTCATAGTATAATTTACATAAACAAGGGAAACGACTGGAATCGCAAGGTTACGAAATTACGTCACAGAAATCAGAACATTCGAGAAGCTATGGAAATGCGAATATATGCTAATTGTTCCAGCCCATAATTGCGCGCGCAATCGATTAACGAACCGGGGATCATTGGGACCAAGGATCCGAAAGTGCGAAAAGCGAAGCTAAAGGATCGGAAAAGACACTCTCAGCTGAACGAGCTTGGTGGCTGGACGTCTTCCACGTCGCGAATCGCACAAATCTCTCGGACGCTTGCGAGGACTCTGTCAACGTCGAACATAGGTCGGGCAAATACATTCTGGCTATCTGTGAATATTTGTGAATCATAAAAAGTAAAAGTGAAAAGAAGATTATTTGTGAAAATTAAAATAAAAATGCATTTCTGCAATTGCAAATTAAATTAACTCAACTTGGACAGGAGAAGTTTCATGACGCTTTTTGATTTTCTCAAAATGCGAGGAGACGGTTTATTTTCAACCCATTAACCATTTGGGAGCTCAAAAACCTATCCTCCACATTTAAAATAAATCAGGGAAAGTTCCAGGAAACCAATCCACGATGTCTAACCGAAGGATTATTCGTGAGAATAAAAATAAAAATGAATTTCTGCAATTGTGAACAAAATCAACTCAACCTGGACGGGAGAAGTTCCATGAACCTTTTTGATTTTCTCAAAATGCGAGGCGACGGTTTATTTTCAACCCATCAACCATTTGGGAGTTCAAAAACCTATCCTTCACATTTCACATGAATCAGGGGAAGTTCCATGAAATCAATCCTAGATCTTCTAACACTTTCTGAGATAATTTGATTCCTGAATGGTGAAATTATATTACGTCAGAAGTGAAATTACTGGGCTCAGTAATCAAAGATAAAATGTCTATGGAGACTAAAAGAAACTCCCAAAATTATATATCATTTCGATTCAAACTGAACTGACCAAATGAGGTAGTAGCTAAATAGTTCAAAACAAACAGCTCAGAAACTTTTAAAAAATCTTTCAATTTGAAGAAAAAATGTTAAAACTTTGTTACAGAAAAACTTCCTAAAGAAAAGCCAGAATGTATACGGAACGAAAATATGAGATAGGTTTCAGGAATAACAAATTAATTAAGAAGAATGCCGGTTAAAAGAATAGGATAATCCATGAAACACGTAAAATCGGGAAAGTCATCGTTAATTCTGAGTCCGCTCCAGAGAAACCCACAGATTTGGAAGTAAAATTCAAGAAAATGATTAAACTCACAAAGTCAGAATGGAGTCTGAAATACTGGACTCAATCATAGATTTTAGTACAAGGAACAGTTTTATCGCAGAGAAATTTATAATTGAAAACTGGTTTTAAATTGAGGGTTTGAGAATTGAAAGAAGTAAAGTCATTCAGGGGATAAATAACGAAGTTCACGTTTTACCTAGAGTTTCTTTTTTTTGTAATTTTCAATAATTCAATTTTGCGTTTCAGGTTCATAACTCTGAAAGGTATGGTACCAACGTGCATACTTGGTAGCGATCTCCTTGACAGAGTATAGCAAAAATCATTGATTGTTGGCTTGATGAATGACTTCCCATTCACGAACGACTCTCAATGAGACAGACCAATAGCCAAAAACTAAATGAACCTTGATCGATTCACAAAAATTAAGAATTTTATGGGAATTAAGGAAATAAAAGCAAAACTGAATCTGTGATTGACCCCAATTCAGCCCTCTAAATTGAAGAAACCAAATTTTGAATAATTGCAAAAGAAAAAATTAAGTAATTCAAAAAAACTTAACCGGTTAATCGTTACGAGCAAAACAAACACATATATATATATATATATATATATATATATATATATATATATATATACCATGGATACGAGATGCTGTGATACAACTTGAAGCTTGCTTTTTCATTTAGCGCCGCCATCGGTCGGTAGGTGAACTGCGGTTCGGAGCATGCGTAACACGCGATGCACAACGAAGAATAACCTCGTTAAGACGGAGTATAAAAAAATGTTTTATTGAAAGAACAATAAATAAGTTTATGCTCATGCAGTGTTTTATGCAAGTTACGTTTGTACATTTAATTTGCAATATGGGCAAATGTGTCTATTGTGGAAAAGTGAGCACCAGTAAATAAAATGCTATAACCAGAGATGAGGTGGGAGATCCCTGAAATAATGAAATAAGAGAATGCTGGAGAATGTGAAGAACATGCGATGATAACTGCGCCATCTTGGCGGATGCAAGTAAGAGTTACTTTAAAGGCGCACGTTGCGCGTCGGTAAATGATGAAAGTTAGCCATTTCTGAAATGATTTACCATTAAAGTTTCTACTCGAGGAGTTACCATTAGCCAGATTTACTGCAACATCAATTGCAATCTCCCACCTTATCTGAAAATTGTCACAAAAGAATATGGAAGTTTTTAAAGCAATTTTTATGATTTTGCACAATTAAAGAAAATTCTAAAACATGTAACTATTCTATTTGTTTCCTTATTGGTTTGCAATTAATTTGCTTACAAGGGGAGTGCGCGTGAGACGGATTTTACACATCTTCTGTGAGCGAAGACGGCTTAATTTGAGATGAAGAAAGCTGAAACCGTTTACTTAGATAGAAAACGGTTTATGAGCAAAAAGGTTGTAAGAAACTCGTGCACAATCACTATTTGTTTGAATTATAGGATAATCGAACAAGCCACGATGGGCCAATGGTCTAGGTTCCAGACTGGAGAGTCTCTCGTCGTGGGTTCACTTCCTTGCACATTTGAATTTTTTTTTTCTATTTCTATTTCTTTTTTTTTAATAGTTTTTGAAAATTTAAATACATGTTTTTTTAATTTGTTGTTTTTCAGAAGGGAATTAATTGTATAGGTTGAAAATTCCTTTTTTTTTCTTGAAGATTGACCTTTTTTTGAAAATTCGTTGTTTATTGGTTGAAAATTTAAGTATTCTTCCAACATATTTCGGATTTTTTCTCGAAACTTATAGAAATCTTTTGAAATTTTTTCAAATCTTTTGACATTTTTTTTAATCTTTTGTAGTCATAAATTATTTTTGAATCTCAATAATACTTTTAAATATCTCTTGAAATTGCTAGATTTTTCATTAATTTTGTAACTGTGCAAAATTGCACAATTTTGTTTCAAAATCTTTTCAACTTTGAAAAGTTAAAAACTTTTTCAAAGTTTATTTCAAATAAAATTTTTCAATAAAAAATTTCATGTGAGAGTTTCCCGGAAATCGTGAAATCTGAAGAAAATGTTTTCATATTTCCTAAAAAGAAATGTCGTTTTTTGAAATTGGCAAAATTTATTGAAGCACAAATCGTTCGGAAGCCTAATTAAAACTGAGTACGTTTTTTATTATTTGTATCATAAAAAAATGGAAGACCGGAAAGTCATTAAATTTTGAAAAAAATTCAGGCAAAACTGGAAACGCATGAAATTTTCAAAATAATTTCTACATTTTTCGTTATTCAAAGGTTAACTTAAAATACTATTAATCAAAGTCTTAACAATCATTTCAATACCTCACGGCGAGAAATAGTAGAAAATTGAAAATTTGTATTGAAAATTAGTTGAACTATAGTTTGACTATATATTTTTAAATTTCGTTGTGCTTTGGTAGAAAATTTCAACAATTATTTTAAAAATTCCTCTTTTTTGAAAATTTTTGATTGAAAATTGAACTATTTTTTTGAAAATTCGTTGTTTTTGGTTAAAAATGTAACTATCATATTTTTTTTTATTGGCCTAAAATTAATCTTCTTATTTGCAAATTTATTTTTATAGTAAATTCAACTATTTCTTGAAAATTCCTTGTTTTCCATTAATATTTTATAAATATCAGGAAATATTTTCAAGTTTCAAATTATTTGTACCCCCTTTAACACTTCTGAAATTCCTAAATATCACATTGAAAATTCATTTTTATAGAAAAATCAACTATTTCTTGAAAATTCCTTGCTTTTTATAAATATTTTATAAATATTAGAAAATATTTTCAAGTGTACAAATATTTTGACTCTTTCAACACTCCTAAAATTCCTAAATATCATTGCTGAAAATTCATTTGTATGGAAAATTCAACTATTTCTTGAAAATTCCTTGTTTTTCATTGATATTTTACAAATATTAGAAAATATTTTCCAGTGCAAGAATATTTTGACTCACTGTCACACTTCTAAAATTCATAAATATCATGTTGAAAATTCATTTTTATAAAAAATTCAACTGTTTCTTGAAAATTTTGTTTTGAATTTGCACGATATAGCGAAATGACATTGGGCGGAGGGGTATCTTCAATTCTTGTCACCTTTACGCGTCTACTTCATAGAACCGGCTTTCATGAAAACTTGTTATATTATCTAATTAAATGGTCTTTAATTCAACCTAAATTAAGTAAATGAATTGATTAAAATTAAATAAATTAATTTAAAAAGTGTCTAATTTTGTTTTAACTTTTAATACTTCTCACATTTCCTCATTTTTTTTATACCAATAACTGAGTTATTAGCTTCAACCTTTAAAGAAACCAAATAAAAAAACAAAACAAAGAATTTCAAAAACGTGGGCTTTCAATTTCGGTAAACTATGGAAAAGGTTTAGAGAAAAAAAAATGCATTTCTTCCCCAATTAGAATAATTTTTAATACAAAATAAAAATTCAAAATAACTATTAATTTGTTCAACGTTTTTGAAAATTTGAATTGGAGATAAAACCACATTCCCAGATTTGATAACAAGGAATCACGCATTATCAGTTTGTTTTTAAAGTTATATAAATACATTTTTGTAAGATATCGGAGAATATTCAAAAAGATTTTTGAAGATCTTACATATGTCGAAAAAAAATCTAGAAAATTTTGATGTAATTTTTTTCTTCTACGGGATTTGCAAAATATTGAGGAAAAAAAATATTGTGAAAAAAACTTATAGAATTCAGGAATAATTTTGAAGCTGAAAAATTAAAATTTAAAAATTGCCTTAAAACCTTAGAGATTTGTAGAAAGTTTCAGAGGCATCTTAAGAAAATTTGTTTATTCTTTCAAAATTCTTAAAAAGCTTCTAAATTTTTTTCCGATGTACTCAAAAGTGTACGCTTGGTTTAAAATAGTTTGAAATTTTTCAAATCTTAAATTATGTTAGCACCTTTTCGAAACTTCTAAATATCTTTTGAAATAATTCAGTTTTCCTAAAAAAAGCTTTCAATTGTCTTAAAATCTCCAAGATCCTGTTTCATGTGTTTTAAAATAAAATCTCAATCATTTCAAATTTTTCCACAAATCTTATTATCGGTACCGTACCAATAACTATTTTGGTTTCCGGTACCGACAGTTTGCATATTTCGCAAATTAAGATATTGTAAATTTTATCATGAAATAAAATCACTTATTTGGAAACTTTGATTTACACAATTGATGTTGCAGTAAATACGTAATATTAATTAATACACTTAATCAATTGACAGTTAACTTAAACAGGCTGCAAGAATCAAAAAGAAATACATTTGAACTGTGACTGATAATATTCTTAGAGTTAAAATAAATGAACTGCAAGAATAAAAAACAAAAACCTTTCGACAAGCACAAAAATAGGATTAATATACTTTCTTGTTTCAATTTAATATTAATAATAATATTAATATCGGTTAATGTATAATATAAATAATTTATATTATAAATATGATCAATCGTATGTATATTTTTGAACAAAAATTTTGAATATAAATAAATAATGAACTATTTTTTCTTTCTCAAATTATTTAAACAAAGTGAAATTATTATATTTTTGTTCAATTACTGACTCTCTTTTTATTTTATTTGAAATAAACTTTAGGAAAGTTTTTAACGTTTCAAATTTTAAAACATTTTAATATTTTAAAACAAAATTTTGCAGTTTTGCACGCTTACAAAAGTAATGAAAAATCTAGCAAGTTAGAGTTATATTTGAAAGTATTAATAATATTAAAAAATAATTTATGACTACAGAAGATCCGCAATATGTTGGAAGAATACTTACATTTTCAACCAATAAACAACGAATTTTCAAAAAAAGTTCAATCTCCAATAAAAAAAATTAATTTCGAACCTATACAATTAATTTCCTTCTGAAAAACAACAAATTAAAGAAAAACATATATTTAAATTTTCAACCACAAAAATGAATTTTTTTTTTTTAATCTTCTCAATATTAAAATTATCTTTTCAAAAGTTTCAAAACTATGTTTTAAATGATTTGGAATTTTTCTTGATTTTTTTTCAACTGTGCAAAATTATAAAAACTGCCTTGAAATCTTCCAGAATCTTTTCTAAACAAGTTTATTACAGTTTTTGAAATGTTTTCAAATGTTTTTGAATATTCGATTGAAATTTATTTTTCAAAATAAAAAATTATGCTGCAAACATGAACAGATCGATAAAAATTTCTTTGGTGTCAAAAATAATTCTTGTATTATTAAAATATTTTTTAAAACTCTTTACTATTGTTTTCGTAATTTTTATGCATATTTTGGGTTAAACTATTAAAAAAAAGAAAGAGACAAAAAATTTTTTTAAATGTACAAGGAAGTGAACCTACGTCGAGAGACTCTCCAATCTGGAACCTAGACCATTGGCCCATCGCTGCTTGTTCGATTATGTTATAATGCAAACCATTAGTGATTGTGCACGAGTTTCTCACAACATTTTTTCTCATAACCCGTTTTCTATCTAAGTAAACGGTTTCAGCTTTTTTCATCTCAAATTAAGCCGTCTTCGCTCACAGAAGATGTTTAAAATCCGTGTCACGCGCACTCCCCTTGTAAGAAAATTAATTTTGAACCGATAAAGAAACAAATAGAATAGTTACATGTTTTAAATTAATTTGAATTTTCCATGATTTTTTTTTAATTGGGCGGAATGATAAAAATTGCCTTAAAAACTTCCAGATTCTTTTATGACAATTTTCAGATATGGTGGGAAATTCAATTTCGAGTGATTTTCCGCAGCGCCCTCAATACATGTAATCACTTGAAGAACTAAAATTACCCACTCTGATCTTCTCTCCCGACATTATCAAACTGGAAAAATGCCGTCCTGCTTGGCCCTTTAAGTAGGAGCGTCTAGAGTCTATTTTAGTTCGTAAACTGGTTAGTTGCATAGAGGGCACTGCGGAAAATCACTCGAAATTGAATGTATGGAATCAGCAATCTCCCACCTCATGTCTGCTATAACTTTACACAGGTAAGTAAATATAACCACTTTTCAATTTGCCGCACTTTTGATATTTAGAATGTTTGGAACTGAACAACATGCAAAAATATTTTATTTATTACGAATACGCAATTTTTGTCTTAATTTGAATATGTTGTTACACAGGTTTCCACGAGATGAGACATTGTGTAAAGAATGGGTAAAAATTATAGGCCGAGAAGGTTGGACACCCACTGTAAATAACGTGCTGTGTTCCGATCATTTCGCAGAAGAAAGTTTCTGTTTGTACAATGGTCGAAACAAAAAACGTTTAAAAGCAGGAGCATTGCCTATGATTTTCCCGCAAATTAAGTTTGAACCGCAGACGGACATTTTGGAAGCAAATAATTGCAGAGGTAAGAAAGTACCTTCATTCTTTAATAATTACAATATAGGAATGTAAAGTATAATTGAGTATAGTTATTATAAATCATAAATAATTAAATTTGCACCAAAAATTTTCAACCTCAAAAGATGAATTTTCATCGAAGTGGTCGAATTTTTAATTTTACTTTAATTTACTTTTCATTCTACATTTTCAATTCAAATTTCAATTCAAATTCAAATTAGCTCAAAAAATCAGATAAATTCTATTACACATGCCTG
>CAKNXH010053134.1:0-17469 GCA_932178445.1 Andricus quercusramuli | reverse complement strand
TATGATCTTAGTCTAATCTGAAATAAATAAGCAATTTTCTTTCATGAGAAATGTGAATATTTATTCACAATTTTTTTTTTACAATGTGTCATTGATATACAAAATTGTGTCTACTGCACATATTCAAATTCAAAATTATTATATTGTCCGCCAAGGTAGATGAAAAAGAGTTTATTCGTTTTGGCTGCTTCTTCCAGGTTTTCAAACGTCTTCTCACATTGTGCATCTTCAAATACTTTCATAATTCTGGCAGGTAAGAAAACGGAAAACTGGTTTTCTAATTCAGCGATAATTCTGGTGCCATATTTAGTTCGAACTTTTCGAACTCTTGTCACAACATGCTTTTTATTCAGGGTAAGGTCAGACAACGGTTTGGTAGGCATAATCTCAACCATTCGGCCAACTGAATTCAAAGCTTTGAGATCCATCTTCCCCAAAAGGCATCTCGATTTTTCTTTTCGCAAGATCTCAAACATTCACTTCACTGCAATTTGTTCAATGGAACCACACTGTAATCTTTCACTGCTTTAATAGTCCTCTATCCCCACTTCTCAGACATAACCCCACTCATTGGACATGCGCACAAATGTTCTAGAAGCTTCGAAAAAATCAGACTGTCGAGCTATAGTAGTGGCATTCAATACAGGTAATGTTCGTGAAATTTAATTGTTAATAACATTATTATTGACTCAGTGGTACCATCTATTAATGATATTAAATGTAATAGCTAGAAATTTGAAACATTTTGATTTAGCTTGACTAATGCTTAACTTGTGAATAGGTTTAAAAGTAATGAACACTTTCAATACCTTTAATTTTTTTTTATTCAAGAAAAAGACCGAACCTACTTTTATAAAGTAAAATCTTAAACTAATTTAACAAGGTAAAATCTTAGCCTAATTCGTTGAAAGAAACATTCTTAAAACATGAATTCGCACTTATTATAAAAGTCTTTAAGCTTTGTATTTTTCAAGCAACAATCTGTAGTATCAACACTTTTAGTCACATCATCAGCGTCATCGTTGTCAGCACTGCTTCCAGCATAGATACTGATGGTTGGCTGATCCTGAGGAGTCAAGAACCAGGTCTTGAGCATCAGGACATTTCAGACAGCGCAGTTGTGATTCCAGAACTGGATATGATGATTACACGCGATGGAAACTGCATTGTGTAATTTCTTTAGCGAAGGACAGCCCAAATCCTCCAAATTGCGTACATGCAATCCAAACTCGTCAAACCATTTCTTCTTTTCAAGTCCTTTGACGTAAATAGCACAAGCACCAAGGAGTATATCTTGAAATATAGGTCTCACCTCCTCATAGGGTATGTCACCAGAAGTCCACCCGATACCGTGATAATTGCGAGACAGCCACAAATTTTCACTCTTGTATCGAGCAGGCAGAGAGTTCCAATAGCAGGGAGGTTCAAAGAGGTAGACCAGAGGTTGAGTTTCTTCCTGGAGGGGAACTATAGCCAATTCCTTGAAGACGAACTGGTTGTTGGGCTTCTTGAAGCCTTGCACGTCTACAATGAACTCTATTTCGATGAAAACTGAATTCGCTTACTAAAATCATCTACTTTATACCTTTTCTCCCTACCACTATCATCTTAAATCAACTTCTTCACACTAACACTCAGTGGTTGGTACTGAATCATACGGTCATGTATAATTAGACAGTAGGCTGCAGTTTCAGCAGGAAAATTGTCTGCAGATTCAAATTCCAAACGAACGTCCACTGAGGTCTGTTTGAGAAACTCATTTTGTTTTGAGCAATCAATGACACAGAGAGGAGCGTATTCTTTAAAATCACTTTTCTTCAACATTGGTTCAGACTCTTTACCATAGTAGGCTGTCTGAAAGTTTGCATAAATCTCATACAGTAGTGCAAATTGATTATGGTCAAACTCCAGATTTAAATTACCATACGGATAGTACTGTGAATGGAGGAATAACTAGACATTGGTTATATTGCAGTGATCGAAGCGATTAGCATATCTGGCTAGCCTATCCTTTCTACCTGTCTGAAAACCCAGTATAACGTAACGTGGTTTTTCCAACTGAGTTGATGTTTTCACAGTCCATATATGTCTTGAGGTGGTGGGAATCAGGGGGTACTCATACAATTCCCATGAGCGAAAACTCATAGTTGTGAGAAAATCTTTTCCAACGATGTTGAGCAAATTTATCTTCTGCTCATCCGAAGCCATTACATATGGTATCATCCATTCCACTTTATGAATTGAGATCTTATATTGCTCTTCGTTTCCTGGCGCTTGTCGTGCTTGAACAATGGCATTCAAGTCACTGCGTGATCTTGTCAGGATGAGTTCATGCTTTGCGTTTACAACGATCTTCCGATAGTCTTCAGCAAATCCCAGGATCATACTGAGTGGTATAGTGACATCAAAGCATCCCACATTATCGGTCAGACGTTTCGTTCCTTCCGGGATGTCTAGCCATCCTGCATTCTCCATTGAATAAATTTGCCCAGGGGTAAATGAGACGTAGCTTTTTATGGTGCTAGTGAGACCGACATTTTTGCAACGATCAATCTCAATACCATTGAGTTCATAGCCAACTTAATCAAACAGATAGCAGATGGCATTGCTCACTAGTGCTGTACCAGTAACAGCTGTTACTCCATCAGACCTTGTCAGTCTTCCATACACATGCAGTGAACTCTTGATGGGTAGTATAGACAAATCTTGATGTTGGACAGCAATTCGAATTTCATCACTGTTGTTGAATGACGATGAAGCATAAGGCTGATGTGAGTGAATCTCATAGTGAGCTATGGACTCATCAAATCTCACTGGTTCTTGAATGTTTAGTATTTCTTCCATTTTTATTACAACAGAAGGAGATGATCAATATCTTGAATGGTCGCTTCAGTTTCTTTTTCCACGAGGTTTGATCTTCAGACCAAGCTGTGTCAGAAAGAGCACGTTCTGAGGTGTTAGCGCCTTGCGTGCTGCTTGAGAACTGGCGTGTGTTTCGCATGTTGACGCTGTTATATAAACCCCTTTGCGATTGTACACTATACCCATTATGATGACTTGACGTGCAGTCGTATTGTTATCACCTCTCCTCGGAAATTCACCAAGTCTCCGTCTTGATCAACTATGCGGAGCTGAATCTGATGTATTGTCTTCACAGCGATTGGAAGGTAAATGACGTGTGACGGCACTTCAACGATCCTATATCCTGGTGGTACAACAGGAAAGAATTCATGAATCGTGTGCACTTTGTGATTATTTATGTAAGCTCCAGTAGTAATATTACTCTCAACTCGCAGAGCATTCACTTTGAGAATAGCCACAGGTAGATCCGAAGTATGAGTCTTATTGGCTTCGAGAACACGTGGAGCGAATCCCAACAATCGTGCAACAGAATCGTGAGGTTAAAAGTTCACTTTGCGATCACACTTTATCTCGCTGCGCAATGTGTTATTATTTGGCTTTATGTTTATTGTAATTCCATCAATTGCTAGAGCTTTCTGGATATAACTCTCAATGTCTTTAATCTCATAGCTGCCAGTAGGTATGGTCACAACTCGATCACCAACATAGATTTTATTCTTTCCAGTGTCAACGTTAGGAATCGCATTAAGTGTAAGCATTTCAACGAGTCCAAGTACATAGTTCTTATGAGGAGAGAGTTCTATTGGTGGAAAATACTCTGAGTCTAGCACAGAAGAGTTTCCTGTTATCGTGAGAGTAAATGATTCTTCCATGATCGTGTTTTTCTCTGTACTGACTCTAGTCCGTTCATTACATGTTCTTATATAGACAGTATTTGTCTTTTATATTTAGCTGTCCAGCTAGAAATTTTGAGCACAAGTGACCACATTCAACACTGTCATAATCCTGATATCTGTCATGATTGTATTTTATCACGCTACCAACACCTAGGTAATCTACAAAATCCAAAGGTGGCTGAAGATTACCGAAACTGTCAAAGTATATGACATTATCACCGATCTTTTTATAACTTACCCAGTGGGTACCTGGGCCGTGACTATCATCAAGGTTAACAATAGCTGACTCAATTTGACGAGGTCCCTTTACTGGTAGTTGATTGCGCATAAATACTCCAGGAAAATGTGAAATCTTTAGAGCTTTAGCATACTTGAAAAGATCGGTATCAGTGAGTGCATGGTGAGGTAGCTTCACTACACGTTTTTTGATGCCAGTTTTAGAAGAAGTCCCTGTCCTTTTCGGTAAGGTTTCATATGAAGACCTAATCTTTTTCTGTAGGGTTTTAGGTGTAAACCTTTTCCTAGAGCAATAGCCTCCATTGCATTGTTATGACGTTGAGCTTCTGCCAGTTGTTGCTTGGCTGCGCTAGCATCATTTACCGCCTTAGCTACACCTGCTGCTCCACCCGAGAGAGCTCCAAGTGCACTGAGTCCAGCAAAAATTGGAATCAGTGGCAAAACACCACCGATTTTCGAAGGGATTGGTAGAACACGTGGATTTTGCACTTGATGTTTATCGCCTGCACTTTTGGCAGCTTTCTGTGCACCTCTGATTGCAGACTTGATTGCCACTTTTGCATCACTACTTATTTTCATTGCTTTCTAAGCTGCATTCACAACCTTTCTGAATGCTATTAGTTTATTTCTTGCAGCTGGTTTCTTTTTCATACTAGAAATCCTCTTTTTTGAAATGGGTTTCTTCGTCAGCCCCATAGCGAGTTTCGCTTTGGCATTCATAACGTTAGTTATTGCTTATGCTGCCGCTTTCTTGCTAATTCCAGCTTCTTTAGCAAAAACGCGCTGCCAGGCTTTACTAGCTAGTACACGATCTGCAGCGTTTCTCGCTTCAACGTTTTCACGATTTCGCGAGTATGCAATGTCGTGTTCTTTACACGCAGCGTCTAGAGGATTGATACCGGGATCACCTCTAGCAAGTCGTTTGGCTAGCTTAGTACCTGGACCACAGTATTGGTAGCCAGGCAAGTGCAACTCAAACGGCAAGTTGTTTATAACTTTGTTGATCAACCCTTTATCTCGATGATGACGACGTGACACTTTGTTTCCTTTACGGTGCACAATCATTCTTCACTGAGCGAAGGTAAGCACGCAACTGATGTAAGAATTATATAATTGCTGTATTTATAGCTTTCATGACAGTCGAGTTCAAGATGCGCTTTAAGACACAACCCGTTAAACTTCCAGTTGGCAACTTTGACACCTTAGTTCAATCGGAGAAGAAGACCGTAAAACTTCATGGCAGCCTACTACCAGACAGCATTCGAGCAGTATTATGTGGACCATCAAATTGTGGCAAGACGAATACATTACTTGCCCTAATCCTACACCCAAATGGATTAAAATTTGACAATGTCTACGTCTACTCAAAATCCCTCAAACAATCAAAGCACAAATTCTTGGAGCGGGTGTTAAATAATGTAGAAGGTGTTGAATATTTTCCTTTTAGTGAGCATGAAGATGTAATACAACCAAGTGAAGCTCAAGCAAATTCGATAATTGTATTTGACGATGTGGCCTGTGAGAAACAGGATAACACTAGAGCCTTTTTCTGTATGGGAAGACACGCTCATGTTGATAGTTTTTACTTATGTCAAACTTACGCTCGAATTCCTAAACATCTTGTTCGAGATAATGTCAATATGTTGATACTTTTCAAGCAGGATGAGAGGAACTTGAGACATGTGTATGATGATCATGTGAATACTGATATGAGTTATTCTCAGTTTTGAGACTTATGTTCAGCATGTTGGAATGCTGATAAGTATGGATTTGTTGTAATTGATAAGGACAGTGAGCTTAACAAGGGAAGATACAGAAAAGGTTTTGACTGTTTCATCTCTCTATAAGTACATGTCATGTAGTGAAAATGATGTCATTATAAATTGAGACATCAACACGTCAACATGCCAAAGTTTCACAAAGAGAAGTAGGTGCTTCGTCAAATTGCTAAAGCTAGTGAGGCGATTCGACGTAAACATCGAAAGCTCAAAATGGGTGAAGAAGCCACTGAAAAGATAATGAGTGAAACGTTTAAGCCAATCGTCATGCCACTTTAGAAACTGCTTGATATATCAAATCCTTCAGTTAAGAAGGAAGTTCAACGAAATGAGCTTGTAAAGAAAAAGGATGAGGAGGATGAGCAGGAGAACGAGGATGACGAGCAGGAAGAGGACGATGATAATGCTTCCTTTAAGACTGCTGATGCTGAAGGAGAGCAAGATACAACTATTCTTCAAGAAGATGCCGTGACTGAGTCTGCTGATAATTACGAGTATTTAACAAACAAATTTCTCAGGATGCTGCAACAAAATAGGAAGCAGTATCTGGATATGGTTTATGGTGTGCGTAAACTCAATGATGGCAGTCTTATGATTGGTGACAAACCCATTAGTTTTGAGGGACAATATATCAATGTTGGTGGTAGACAGTATCTGAAGACCGTTGGTCTGCTTGAACTTTTATTCAAACAAAATCCAGCAGAATCTCATATAAGCACTGACGATCGAAACAATTATAAGGAAATTCTGATTGCTACAAATGCACACAAGAAGCGATACAGTCCCAGTGAATCCATTCGCACCAGCAGTAATAATAAGTACAAGAACTTTATTTCAAAATTGTTTAACGTATCACGCAGACGATCATCCAAAGGTGGAGGTTCCCTACCACAGTTTATGGTAGCAAGAAAAAATGTAAAGACTGACTACGTCTACTGGAACGACCCTAATGAACTTGTTGATCGTCTCCGTCTACTCCTAGCATCTCAGGCAGCAGGCAACCCGAGTCACAACAATGAGATTATATCAATCATTGAGGAACTGCGGGAAGCTGAAACCATATATTAGGAGGGTACTGAGAACGCTTTCATCAGTATGACGATGAGTATCGACGTGTTTGGACGTCACCTGGATCGAACCGCTGCAGGAAGCCGTGGGCCGCCTGGTGTTGGATTCAAGATTACTTCTGACGGCCATTACGATGTAGATGGTAAGAGAGTTTGTAACGTTAGTGAGGCCAAAGAACAATACGACGCAGTCAATTTGGGACTTGTACAGCGTATTGTACAAAACGAGATACGTACTGTATATGAAGTCACATCATCTATGCGAACAGAGATTGACAATAATAGTTTGATGATACGTTTACTCAAAGAATCAATCAACGAAAAACTTAAAAATCTGCAGATTGACACCCAAAGAGATTGATCAGTCCGTAACACTGAACTCATTTCCCAGTTGGACGCTCGATTCAACGCACTCGAGAATGGACAAGGAGAAATTGGCAGTAGTCACAGAATTGCATAAACCTGCTAGAAAGAATTATCCACGTCGTCGCGTGCAAACGCGTGGTATAGATGAGACATGGCAGGCAGATTTGGTTGAAATGCTACCCTATTCCCGTGAGAATAATGGCTACAAGTATTTACTTACCGTTATAGATATTTTCTCCAAGTACGCTTGGGCGGTTTCTGTTAAAAGCAAGAGTGGACCAGATGTCACTTTAGCAATGCAATTTATACGTGTGCGGGATCGTGCGCCAAAAAAACTTACACACC
The DNA here is from genome assembly GCA_932178445.1 of Andricus quercusramuli. Classification (NCBI taxonomy): domain Eukaryota; kingdom Metazoa; phylum Arthropoda; class Insecta; order Hymenoptera; family Cynipidae; genus Andricus; species Andricus quercusramuli. Next base: position 9,918 of record CAKNXH010053134.1, on the reverse strand, counting down.
GATGAAGGCAAAAAATTTTATAATTCACATTTTAAAAAACTTATGCAACGATATGGCATCAATCTCTACTCAACGCAAAGTAATCTAAAGGCATCAATCTGTGAAAGATTTAATCGCACGCTTAAGAATAAGATGTGGCCACAATTTAGCTTAAGAGGAAACTATAACTGGATAGACATTTTGTCTACTCTCATCTCCAAGTACAACAATACCAAACATCGATCAATCGGTATGAAGCCAAAAGATGTCAATGTCGAGGATGAAGAGGAGCTGATGCAACGCTTTAAAAAACTGCGAAATATACCGAGGAGAAGACCAAAGTCAAAGTTGGTGACAAAGTTCGAATCAGCAAGCAAAAGCACGTTTTTGAGGAAGGATACAACCCCAACTGGACAACAGAGATATTCACTGTGGATCGAGTTATGCTTACGAATCCAGTGACGTACAGGCTCAAAGACTATCAAGAACAACCCGTTGCTGGTGGATTTTATGAGCAAGAACTTCTCAAAGTTAAACATCCAGACGTATACATTGTGGAAAAAGTAATCAAGAAACGTGATGATAAAATATTTGTAAAGTAGCTAGGTTTTGACAGTTCACACAACAGCTGGATAGATAAATCAGATATGTAATCAACTTTGTGCGATGTTAAGTCAACTCTGTACAATGTCGAACCAATGATGAATCAATGTTTAACCAACGATGAATCAATGCTGAACCAATGATGAATCAATGTTGAACCAACGTTGAACCAATGATGAATCAACGGCGATTAAATGTTAAACTAAATTATGAGATTTATAATACTAAGTTTACCCTTGTGCTAACTAGATGTAAGATTTTTGATAAATAAAAAAAGCCCTTCATATACATGTATCATGTTTTTATTCAATACGACCCTTATACCTACTATTTACACTTGAACCTAATCTTTTACTAGAAGATCTAGCAATTCTTCATCACTATCGCTTAAAACATCATCGACATTCATTACGCTGATTCTATAATGCCCCCATGCGAGGGTGTCTGTACTGTTTGGGAGTAAGTATCGCTTATCGTCATAAGGACTCAGTGCAATCTTTTGCTGTTCAATAGTTTCGACGTTGTGTAGTCTTGACCTGATCACATATTGCGTTCTAGATTGGATACACAAATTTCGCAAGCATTCGGTGTAATCATCGAAGGTGATACTTTCCTTTACAACGGCTGCTTTTACACCTTTGGCTTTTTTTAACAAAGTCCTCACCATTGACACGGACACTATACATCTCACTGCGCAAAACCAACAAATTCTGTAATTATTTTACCATTACATTCATCTTTCATCAAACCCAAAACTTTCTTGTTTTTTTGCGGCATTCGAAAAATATTGTCTCGAGGGTAATCTGATGTGTCGAACTGTTGAATATTCTTTTCCATATCTCCTTTCATGTCGGCATAAATGTCCTGACACTTCACTTCATATATTAAACTGTCTGTGTCAGTGTACAAGAGTTTACAGTTGTTACGATATTTTTTACGCATGTAATCGTAGTGAAAATCATAAATTAGAATTTGAGATACATCCAGCACTGTCAGACCCACATAGATTGGCTTATTAAACAAAACTTCTGTCTTTCTTAACTCTATAGCCATGGCCTCCCATTTCGCCACGAGTTTCACGTTTACATGCTTTCGTACGTTCTCCATTGTCTTACCGTGAACTGCATTATTCATCAATTTGTATAAGTTCTTTTCGAATTAATTTTTAGCTTGTGCTCTCTTTTCTGTATTGAAATCTATGTAACTCTTGAGCCATGTTGACTGATTGAATTTAATTACTCTGTGAATTTTGAGTAATACAAGACCGTTTGCAAGAGCATGTTTGAGAGCTCGGTAACGGAAAACGTACTTATGTTTCAGTAGGAGGGTAGTTAGAAGCTTTTCCTGGTTGGAACTCGGTGGTTTCAAGTGTTCTGGACAGAACGGTAAATCATTATGGTCATCGTGAAGCTCGGGTGGATAGTATAAATCAACTTCCAGAATATAACCAATGGGTGAATCATTTGGAATATTGAAATCAAAATTTTCCAAATTTGTAACCCACTCGAAACCACCGTAAGGAAGCGGTTGTCCCATTGCCCAACCATAAAGGTTGTTTGCATCGAAATATAGAATGTAGATGATCTCACCTCTTTCATTGAAAACTTTCATATACTTGTTGTTGGCAATGGTGTATCGGTTGGAGCATTGACTCACTCCACCCTTTTTACCCTTCTCAATCATCAATAGCATATCAACATCAGTGAGGAGTTCCAATCTTATCCTTGTATATTTGAGCATGGCGTCCCATGTGAAGCCAGGAGTCGTGTAGTAATGTGCTGGATCGAGACCGTAAGCCATGAGACACTGTTCTCGGAAATTTTCAAAGACATCAGCCAACAGCAACACATCAGTCTTCATGTATAGTTTTACGTATTCGCCGAGAGTTTTGACACTGAATGCACACAATACCTGTTGTGCATGTTTGTAGTCCTCGTCAGATATTGATGAGTCATTCAAGGTACTGTAAAATTTTTCTTTTGGTGGAAGCTGGTTTTCTTTCAGTCTCACCCTCGAGTTCAGGTATTCATAGGGGATAACACCTATCCTCGTTAGAAGTTCAACTTTCTCACTCTCCACTCCAGAAAACATTGCACTCACAATTTTATACTCAGTGAGATACGATGCTAACTTTTCCAAGGACGATGTCATTAATCTGAATGAGTCGATGAATCGGAATTTTATCTGTGTTCCCTTAACATATTTGGTAAAAGGTATGTATTTTTCCTTATTCAATGCCAGAACTTTTACTTTTCCTTCAAATTGTGTAACAATATCGCGGATGATGAAGTGAGCATCATACCCACTCAAGTTGTGGAACACAACAGGTATAATGTAGGAATCTTGGTAAGCTAGATTACAGTGTTCATGTGCAGGACCTCGATATTTTCCTGTCAGGTGACAGTGATCGCGAACCTTCTTCATCTGTGGATGTAGAGCTTTCTGACAGATGTGACAAGTAGTGGCTTCAAAGAAAGTTTCTTGTTGCCTTGGTGTTACTTTCTGCATCGGAACTGGAGATGCTCGTATTTTCTCACATTTATTTGCAATTAACTGTAACTCTAAAGCAAACCACTTTGCTGGTTCCACACCTTCAGGACATGAGTTGTAGAATGATAGTGAATCATTGTAACTGCACTTGAACAAGTACCCGATATCAAAAACTTCATGTTTCTGGAATACTTTAGTGTTTGCTGTCTGTTTTTGTACGTCTCCACTTGGTATTAATAGGGACTCACAATCTGCATAGATAATGAATGGTACTTTTTCCCTATGCTTCAAATTTTTGAATTCAATGATATTTCTACCAGGTTTTGGTAGCATTATTTTACAATCATTCGCTTTTTTACAATCTTCCCTATGAGCTACTAACTTCTTTATTTTTGAAAAGTAGTGCAAGCATCGTTCACAGATACGTTTTCTTCCATCATGTTTCGATAGCTGGCAGCTAACTAATCGAGAAAGATCTTTGACCCATACATAATGGAAGTTGAAAGACTGAGTTCTGCTATCCTGTTGATTTCTTTCTTCTTCTTCATCACTGCTGTCTTCATTTACATATTCCTCTTCAACTCGGAGTTACCCTCACCTGCGAAGTGAGATGAAGAGGAACCACTATAAACTTTTGCTTCTTTTTAATCAAGCCATAAATATTCACTGAAATGCCATTTAGTGCTTCAAATTTTGATACATCTTTCATTGCTACTGGCAAATTTATTCCAGAAAAGTTTAATTTATCCTTGTACTGCTTATAGCTGAACACGCGTTTAGCAATATCGTTTTTGTTAGGGGGATATATGGCTGATAATATAGCCCACTTGAAGCACTCATTGTCGTTCATATTTTGCACGTCAACACATGCTTTTTTTCTCTTGGTCCGTAAAGGAAGATCAATGTAAGAGCTGCCTTTCATAGGGTTTAGTTTATTGATATTCACTTATAATTTCACAATAGAGTGTAAGGTCCATCCAGAGTCTTTCTCTTGAAACTCCTCCATTACAGTTAAGATAGGGTATCTTGCGTTGTTGGTAAACCATATTTTCAAATCCGTGGTGACGTATACCTCTTCATTTTTTGATTTGAAGTTCTTTACATCAGGATCCTCCTTACCAATCTTTAGATAATATGCATTTAGCACAGTGTTGATTTTAAAAGCTCTATGTTCACGCAAGGCTCGGCCTACATGTATAACAAATAGAACTTGGGCGTCATCAAGAAAGGCAAGAACATCCTTGTGAACCAGTTTCACAACAATGCATGTTTACACTCGACTATCGAATGCTTTGTCGACGTCAATCCACTGCACTCGATCGTTGATGTCATTGCGTTTCTTCTGAAGTCCGCTACCCTTTTTAGCGAGAAACTCGAATCGAGCTTTGAAACATTCCAAGTTTTCAATAATATTTAGGCACTTTCTTTTCTGATTTATTGACAGTCGTGGTATACATGACAATTCCTTTCGCACTGCTTTTAAACATAGTATACACTCGTTCCGCCATCGATCAACTTTGTTTAGTTGTACGTTCCCCGATGATGATGATGATGATGATGATGAAAGCAGGGTCAGTACATCCTCGAAAGCAGGAATAAGTTTCACACACTCATTGAGGATCATTGTCTACTAGATGTAGACTATCTACACTAATAATGTTTCAACTTCACAAGTTATTCTTTCTGTTTTGATAATTTTATATTTAATATCCACTTTAATTGCACTGCCTCGCACGATACAATGCCGGCACTCTGATTTGATGTCTTCTTTTATAGTCCGCTATCCCCAACTCCACCAATACCTCTAGAAGGTTCTAGAACTTGAGGATTACCCTAGCCCTATGTGTCATTTGAATTCACCATGTGCGACATTGAATTTTACTTTAATTTAACTGACTTGATGGTGGCGCCATCAATTGCTCGTAACAACTTATTAGCTGTTGTCATCTTAGCACGGATATAAACCATCATCTTCTGTCGGGAAATATAAGGCGCCTCTGCATATGTGCCGGAGACCCCACGACGAGACGCCGCGGCATGTATCTGAACTTCGGTGTCACACTCTCGCGGTAAAACAGATATCACATTTATCGACTGTATGTTTAAAAACGTTGCCGGTAACAGCTTATCGACTAGTGGCATATTAACACGGAACGATTATCGTTTATCGGTAAATTACCGGTCATTGTTTTACCGACTTTTAGCTTGGAACAGAACCCTGCCGCCGAACTGTCCGCGCCATCTACATAAAAGTTGCTTGTGGGTTCGGTCGGTAAAGCAGGGACCATGCTTATTGACTGAATCAAGAGTCCGCGCGAGTTACTGACTGTCGGTAACTGACCAGTGGCGCCATCAGTCGGTAGCAGCTGGAACTACGTAGTGGTGCCGCAGAACTGTCATAGCTTAACTACTTGCCTATTTCCATAAAGTTATCGAAAAGCAACCTTCATCTTAAAATAAAAGGATTTTATTTTTCATTGTGACTGGAATAAATATTTGTCTATCTTTCCCCATCTGATTCTTCCCGGTAAGAAGGCTTGCATCGCTTGCATTAAGATTAGGGAATCGCTATCGGTCCGGCAGACCGTATAAATTACTTTCTACATGATTAATGGTAATTTTTTCCACAACCCCCCCCCCCCCTCCCTACACAATCCACCCCTTATCCAACAACCCCAATCCTTTCGCAAGATTGATCACAGCCAGCTGGTCTCAAGTTCCAAACCTCAAAATTCAATAACCTTATTTCATTAAATAAGTATTAGAGTGAATAAAATAAGGCAAATGAATTTCGAAGTTAGAGCTTGAGTCCAACAGAATAAATAAGTATAGAAAAAATTATTCCACCTAATTTTGACGTAATAATAATTATTGAATTCTTTCGGATTCCATTTTTATGGATCACAGTGCTGCCGTGATTTGTAAAAACACCGTTAACTGCAAAAAATAAAAAATTGAGTTTTTTGTATCGTTGGAATCGTGAAAAAAAGATACACATGATTATTAAAATAATTTTTTCAAATTGTTAATAACTTTAAAAATAATTATTGCATAATTTTGGGAAAACGCCGTCAACTGCAAAGATTCGCGAGTTGTGATTTGAGAGAAACCCGTAACTGACCGTTAACTGCAGGCGTAAATCAGAGACGACTAAATACGTGACTTCAAAAATCGAGAAAACGTCCCTGGCGGACCGAACGAACGGAGCGGATACGCTACAGCGTATCCTTATAGTATCCACATCGTATCCTCTCCGTATCATGCAAGAAAAACTCATTAAAAAAGGAAGATGAACATTTCACTTATTGAAATTCGGAGTCTACGTCAAATTTTGCGTTAAAAGGTCACGGAGTAATCGCAATAGTTTTTCTTGCAACAATAAAAACTTTCAAAAAATATAATACTTATCGATAACGTGGGCTGAAGGCGACTTCAAACGCATCGTCGACGGATAAAGCCTATGAACTGCTACTGAATGACGATGCGTTTGAAGTCGTCTTCAGCGCACGTCATCGATAAGTATTATATTTATTAAAAGTTTTTAATGTCGCAAGAAAACCTATTGCGATTACTCTGTGACCTTTTAACTCAAAATTTCACGTAGAATCCGAATTTCAACAAGTGAAATGTTAATCTTTCTTTTTTAATGAGTTTTTCTTGCATGATACGGAGAGGATACGATGTGGATACTATAAGGATACGCTGTAGCGTATCCGCTCCGTTCGTTCGGTCCGCCAGGGGTCGTAACGAACAGCTACGGACTTTACCAAAATTATTGGACGGCAATTTCGAGCCTCCGTAAGTGCTTACGGCGTTCTCCGGAATCATCGAACCCCGAGAAAAAAGGTTTGTGCTTCGAGAAACGCCGTAACTGCACTTATTATTAGTTGCAAAATGCAAAATTAATATTGAAAGTCTGTATTTCTTATAACTATTAACAGTCTTAAATTAACAAGAACTTATATATTTTTTAAATGTAATAAGTAAGAATAATGTTTGTAAATCATTTCAATTGTTTAAAGTGGAAAAAGTGGATCGGAAATTTTCAAATAAAATTATTGAAATTGTTTTGAAAAATTTGCAAGATCTGAGAATTGTTATATTTAATATTTAAATTGTTAGCTGGGTGTATCGAATTAACAAAGATCATATTTCAATATTACAACGTTGTGTAAACACTATTCAATGTAAAGAGGATCTCATCATAATTTATTTGAGTTAAAAAAAATTGTTAAATGTATTACGCAATATTTAAATTGTTTGCTCTTTTTGTAATCTTAGTGACGACGACGTTCCTGACCTCTTTACGTATGTTAAACGTGTTAAAATTAGTCATTTTTTTCAAAATTAACTTCTAAAAAATGTATTTATTAATATTTGATTTTTTAGAATTATAATATGGAATTTGATTATATGATTATAATCCAAGTATGTTTAAAATCACTTCATTTTTAGTCAATAATTTCGTGTTTGGCTGTTACTCCATACATTCGGAACTTATGTACATTTAATAAATGAAGATGCATTATTTCCGCTAGAATTTCACATTATTTATTATTAATGAAATTTAATAAAACTTATTTAAAAACAAGCGTAAGAAAGATAAAACAATTACGAATATTAATAATAATCTTATATGCAATATTCCATAATAATTATAACTCCATATTTGACTAATATTTTATAATAATTCCACTCTTCCATATTCTTTTGCCGTGAACGGCGTTCTCTCAAATCACGGCAGGCCTATTTCTGAGGTCTGTAATTCGAAGAGAGCCGTATCTGCCCGTTACGGCGTTTTTCGAATTTCAGCATCCCAATCAATACCGTTAACTACATTTGAGATAATGTATCAACATTTTTCAACCATTTTTCTTGCAAAAATGAAAAGATCGTATGCAAATTATTCAAGAACAACAACAAAAATGCAGAAAATGGATAAGAATCCGCGATACAGGCGAATAAAGATTCGAACAGTTTTCGTCGATTTTCTCGGCTTCGTTCATTTTGCAGTTAACCGTGTTTTCTCAAATCACGGCAGAGTGGTTCAGCAGTTTAATTTTTGGGAAAATAGGGGAATTTATCTTCGAAAAAGGGAGATTTTTTTATAAAGGGGACACGTTGTCTTTTTCTATTTTAGATTTGGAAGAACGAATATATCGCTGTATACTTTATATGAAATATTTTTCGAAATTTCAAAAAGTATTGAAGAAAATTAAAAAAAAAAGCATTTTCCTGATACACTTGTAAGTTTCTGAATACAAGTAAATAAAGTTGGACGTAAAAAAGTTATAGCCATTTCCGAGAAAAACGACTGAGAATTTAAAAATAAAAATTTCATGGGTTTTCAAAATCGCCTTTGGACAGCGATTAAAAATATAATTTTTAATTGTTTGCAAAAACGGAAACTTGCTCCTGAGGTATGGCGATGCTGAATGAGAATAAAAAAGGTTTGATCAAACAAATTATTTTTTCGAGAATATCAAAATTAAAGACCGCGATATAACAGTATTTAAGGTAGAAAAATTATTACTACGTTAAATTTTCAAATAAAATTCTATTTAAATTTTTTTCAATTTTGTATAAAAAAACGATATTTTGAAAAAAAAAATCCATTTGCTACAATGTGTGTTTGATTCTTTAAGAATGTTGAATGCAATAAACCCATTTTCGATTAAAATGTTGGTTATCTAGTTTTACATTTACAATTTTTGGTTCAAACCTTTTTTTTTGTTATTAAAATCGCACGTTCCTTGCGGATCATTTAAAATTCAAACTTTTCAATTTAAGAGTTTGTACATTTTTTTCATTAATTAAAGAGCTTCAAAAGGATTTTAAGTATAAAGACTTCTAATGAATGTAAAAGATTTTTAATCTTTCTTAAATTGCGAGTTTAAAAGATTATTTGATAAATGTCTTCAAATTTGAATGGTTTCAAGCTGAATTTCCTCTCAATTTTCTATTTCTTTAAGATGCGGATTGCTCATATAGGTACTCAAGTATAGATTTTAGGGCGAATTTTTTAGTGTTATAGGTTTTTGTTCGCAAAATTAATTCCAGTTAGAAAAAGTAAAAATAATAAAAATTCTCAAAAATAGAGATTATAGGGCTGGGAAGGGGGGAGGGGGGGCTGATAAAAATTGGAGAAAAAAGAAGAAAAGGGACTGACAATGATCCCTGCATTTTCCCAAGCGTATTGAAAAATATAGACTATTTAGTAAAGTTTATATTTTAAATTATATTTTGTCCAAATTTGGCTATATTTTCAAAAAAATGGACTAATTACAGATTTTTATGGGAAAGAGCATTGTAAATAAAGGTTTAAATGTTTACTAAACAAATGTTTACATCGGACAAAAATAATTCCTAATAAATTCATACTTTTTTTTACGTATGTACGCATTTGTACGTAAGTATGTATATTTGACGGTTAAGTGTTAACCCTTCACAAAATATTTCGATTGTAAGACCCTGAAGTTAGTTGAAATGAAGTTTGACGTTTCAGATATGAGAGGTTCCAGTGCGAAGGTATTTAAATCGACGAAAAAACAATTTACCGAAAATGCAATTCGCCGAAAAACGGAACTTCAGGATATAGGAATCAGGTCACGCATCAGAAGATGGAAGAAGGTCCTTCGCACATTGATATCGTTACAGAGTTGGTAACTGATTAAGGAAAGAAATACCAGATGTCGTTGCATTCAGTAAAATTATTTGATTTGTTTGGTAGTGTTGATTATTTTGATGGGAAATTGATATTTAGCAGAAAATATGATTAGATATTATATAAAAAAGGCAGTCCCTATTGAAAATTCCGACGTCGGAAACGACGTCGCAAGCTACGCA